>JAJIYU010004896.1:0-23429 GCA_030144865.1 Tinospora cordifolia
AATAAAATAAATATTTCATCAATAATTAAACATTACATCAACATGACATCATAAATCAATATTTTCATCAAATAAAAACAATGACTGTCGATTTCTGATGTAGAAGATCGTTCAAGACGCAACTACAGAGCATACTCTCTCGGTCATAAATAAATTAAAAATAAAGGTAAATCTTTCACACATCATTAAATCAGTAACCATGCATAATTCTAGATATTCAAACAATTCAAACGTCACATATTCAGCATTAAAATTCAAATAATACTAAAGAGTAGAGTAATCACTTCCACTTCAGTAGTATTTTTCTGAATCCTTGCGGTATTATCTCAATTTGTTTCGAGGCTTTGACCAACAGTCTTCGGGATCTACGTGTCAAAAATGTGATTTAATCGATGTCCATGAACAGTACCGTAAGAACAGTACCGTATATATGAACAGTGCTAAATAGTGACAGTGAACAGTACCGTATATATAAACAGTAAACTATGTATGTGTACTAAAATGAACAACAACATCTCCCAACTTAAATAAAGACTAGAGCAGAGTAATTATACCTGTTTTGATCAGAACCACCTTCCAATTGCTTTAAAAGAGGTACTCAACAATAGATCTTCACTACTGCTATGCAAAAACTGGGGTTTTCCCCTTCTTACTACTATATTTGCTGTTTAAAACAGCTGAAGAACAAGAAAAGGGAAGAGAGTAAGCAAGAAAATTCTTTCTTTCTTGCTGGAATGAATTTTTAGAATGAGGGGGGTTTATATAGAATTTTCTGGCAGAAAAAGACGAAACTGCACAGTTGTAAATAGTTGTTACTGTGGCTACAGTACCTGTTACTGTAGCTACAGTAACCCACCGAAAGTTATTTTGTCTGCCGACAAAATAGTAACCGTATTTGTGAACAGTACCATATATTTGAACAGTAATCGTATTTTTAAATAGTAACAGTAAATTTTAATTTTTTTTTTCGAATTCCGAGTATTACAACATTGAAATTGTAGGTATTACACTAAGGTTTCCTGAGCCCACTATATCTTACCGTCCCATATCAATCAATCATAGAGAAACAAGTTCTTCCAAAGTTATCAATCATTTACCAAACATGGTCCATCATTCTACAAATCCAGGCTTCCTCCATAACCTCAACTTCTCCTATGCGTCCCATACCACATAGAAACCAAAGTGATAGAATTTTCTCGATCTCGTGTCCTAACCAAACAAAGATTATATTCTCACACATTTTCAGCTTCTAACCTATGTCCTAAAATTTTATGCATTTTGATCCACTATTCCATAATGAGCACACAACCCAAACAATTTAACTTTAATTCAATAAGACTATTACAAGGGAGATAAAGAAATCTTTAATTTTTATTTATTCAATAAAATAATAAAGAAGTACATATTCGAATTTCAAATAACAAAATAATACATAACTCAATTTAAAAACTAATTCAATGAAAGTCTTTAATTAATCAAAATTTGGACAACATGCCCTTATAAATAAATTTTCAAATTTAGAACCCTAATTTTTTATAGTCTTCATAATTCAATTTTCTGAAAAATATAAGAGGAAGGGGTGAGCACATAGCCTAATAGATCATTCCATAAATAACTAAATTATTAATTCAAATCAAAAGCACATCAAAATTCAAACACTTATAAACAATTAAGCAATTCAAACAACATTTTTTGTTATTGTTATCATTAAGACTGAAAAGGCTTCCAATCTCTTGATGTTCTTATCAAAGCACTTCACTCCTAGATGGAAAAACAATTCATCTTGTCATAATTCATTAAAATAAGGATCTCATGCCCACATTCCAAGTACTTTGGGTTATACCCATCCACACTCAGTGATGAGCCCCATATACACTAAGTATATGTAAAAAACAACCATAGCATAACTTAGATTACTATGACAGTACGTGTTTCGTAAACTTCAAAGTCTGAAACTTAATTCTCACATGTTCTTGAATAAAAATCAGTATAATAAAATTAAGAATAAAATATTCAAAAAGCATGAAAACAATACATAGCATGATTCATAATTCAAATCAAACCTAAACATGAAAACTAAGCATGGCATGGTATCATGAATGCTTAAAACATGCATATATGATAATTTAAATTTAAATCATGATCAAACATATTGCAAACTAAAAATAAAAGTGTTAAACTGAAAATAAAATATGCATGAACATGCTAGAAACTCAAACTAGCAAAGTAGGAGTGTAGGAAATCTCATCCACCTTATGAAGCGTTTTCTCAAAAATTTAGCAGAGGGTCCTTTCTTCAACATGTCTAGCACTCAAAGACAACACAAGAACACTCAATTAAACACCAAAACACTCAAGAATACTTCAAGATTACTCAAGAACAAAAGAGTTGCCAAGAAGAGCGCTAGAGAAAATCAAGAGAAACTAGTATATTCTTATTTTGGAACGAAGAAAAATGAGTGCATTTGGAGGGTTTATATAGATTTTCAAAGCACAAGGGGGCATGGTTTGGGCATCTTGGATTAGGGTTTCCTTATCCCATGGTTTTGCATGTCTTCTCACAAGCGTGGTAGCTAGGTTTTGCACACAACACACATAAAGGACAGCTCGGGTTTTTTGCATGAAGGTTATGTCTTTCCCCTAGGTGGTGCCAAGATTGGAACATCTTTTTGTTTAGGTAACTTTTCCATTTTTTTTCCTTCTTTGTTTGTGATGGCTAGGATTCCTTTTGTGAGCATAAATCAGACTTTGGAAACTTCTATTTGGGTTGTTCACATGTGTACACACACACACACGCACATATGCAAGGCCCGATTTGGGGTGTATGGAATATGGGTACACATGATCATTTGTGGTTGTACATGAGATCAATTTTCATTGTTTCTAGACAAGGTGAAACGTCCCATGTAGTTAGGTAGGTGCGGGCATACTTGATCATATGCTTGGCACATAGAATCATTCTTAATGGAGACGTTCCATGCAATTTGGGTAAGGTGTGGTGCACATGATCATCCATGATTATGTCACATTTATGCATTTTTGGGTTTACATGAATTTAATAAAAATTCTTATTTCTTAATTGGCTAAAAATTAAGGCCTTTATCATATATTTTTGGGTTCACATGAAAATAATAAAAATTTTAAACTATTATTTGGCTATGGTGATCCTTATTTTCTTTCATAACTTATACTCTACCGAAAGACATTAGGTAAATGAAACCCCAACTTTGAGCAAATGAAATGATTTTTTGATATATTGTTCAGTTGATCAGTTCATGTTATATTATTCCATTTCAGGCCATTTTGGATCCTTAAAGTTCACTAAATGAAGATTTTGAACTTGCTAAATTTATCACTGAAACGAGCTCGGTCTTATTTCTCACCCAAATTCAACCAATTGGAATTTCATTATTTTATTTTATTTGGTATAAAATTTTCAAGGTATTAAAGTTTTACTCAATAACTTTTCATAAACGAAAAGGTAGGTCCCAATCTTTTAGTTCTTATAAAACTCAAATGGTGCATCCATTAAGATTATTCCATCAATTTTCCACTATAAAATAAAGTCAAAAGGCTGAAGATCTTCTCAAAGGTTTTGCAAATCTTTGAAGATGATAAGTACATATTATCTTTTTTTTATTTTATGTTCATGGTGATCTCAGGCAAAAAATTTTCCATCTTAGAAGCTCAACCAATATACATGAGAAGCTTGCAAAGCCTATCTAATAAGCTCACCCCTACCAACAAAAGAAAGGCCTTTCCATTTTTGTTGTTGGAGTCTCACATTCGTCTTGTCAATGATAGGCATTCATTCGCATCGTAGAAAGACGATAACTTACCAGAGGGTCAGAGGCCCAAATATTTGAAAGGAAGGAAATTCCTATGAATGCTATTTAGCTCTTCAAGGGATTCTGCAAGGTCTCGATTGAATCTTCCAAACACCACACTAGATTTGGTTTTATTGATCATGAAATTTGAACATTTGTATAGGGTATCAAAAGTATTTGTAGCAGTAGTAATAGTAGTCAAACTCCTACATCCCACAAATCATGGAACTGATAAATTAAAAAATATATATATAATAATAAACATTTTGTAATTTTTTTTTCTTTTATAACACTTGACTACCAAGAGGTACAGATTATATTGTTTTAACTATATTATGTTGATCTTTAGATGCAACATACTAACTGTGGAAAGAAATAGTGAAATAAAGAGAAATAAGGAAGTATTCAACATTCCTTGCTTTGACTATTTCTTTGTAGTTTTGTAAAAAGAAAAAAAATAATAATGCAAGAAACCTTGATGCAATAATTCACCTTTAAAAAAAAAAAAGAGGATTTTCCAAAATATAAAATTTGCATGTATTACTTTTATAATGAGAATTCTCCTTAATGATCATGTATTTTTTTCTTTAACTATATAAAATACCTTTCTTTAATTTTTTTTAAATATTAAATTGTAAGAAAGAGTTAAAAAAAAAAAAAAAAAAAAAGGGGGCAATTCCTTGTCCTCGTGTGCAAAGCATGTGTTTTTTTAGTAGATACGTTAACTTTTACTAAATAGGTTCATTTTAGATTACTATCAAATTATAAAACTTTAATCTATAAACCAAACTGAACCTGGGTTCATTTCAGAATTGATCACGCCTATCAATGAGGGAAAAGTGGGCCAGCGGGTCGTTTCCTTTTTGAGAGTAGCTGTTTAATAAGGTGTCCTTCGGGCACAGAATAGAAACATCTTTCTTTCTGCAGTATCCACTGTTTTCGGTCCACTTGTATAAAAGTAGGGTTATGAAAGGTGAAAGATCCCATGGGGCTGACTTGTTAATTTATGATTCACGAGATAGAATAATAAGAGAACGAGCACAAGTTGCACTCAGCTTCTTGTTCATCTTCCTCTTCGGTGGAGATTTGGTGGCCAAAGCTCGATCGGAAGGAAGAGAAGGACAGAGACTCAGAGAGAGAGAGAGAGAGAGACACAGAGAGAGAGAGGGAGAGAGAGAGAGAGAGAGACGGGGGGAGAGAGGGGCCTTCGGTTTTTTTCGATCTTGTCCTCTTTTTCTCTTCCTTTTTTCCAGATCTTTGAAGCAGGAAAAGAAATCGGTAAGTTCATTTTCTAATTATGCTGTTTGTTTCTTCATTTTTGGTTAATCAGATGTTTATTTTTATTCAATGATCTCGAAAAGGTCGAGTTTTTCCAGGGTGAAAATATCTTGGATTCTGATTATAGTTCGTTGGATCAGTTGAATTTCTGTCGGATGATTTTTGTTTTTGGATTTGATTGCTTGAGATTGTTGTTTTTATTTGTATGGAAAAATTTTATGTGTGAAATTCGGGGATTTGGGAAGGGATGTTGTGTTCGTCGTGTGACTGGATAAGGTGTTTTTGTTTGATATTTTGGGGCAGAGTTGGTGTTTTTAGGGTTTTTGTGTGAACTTTGATGATTTACCCGAGGTAGGTCTAGTACGTAACCTTGTGTACTATTGACATGGATTTGGGATATTGCGTGTCACGTTTCCTTCTGCAGTGTTTCAGGTCTCGCAATTGAGTTACTTTTTGAACTTTGGATACAGCTGTTGGAATGGCTTCCCTGGCTAAAGACAATGGTATTCTACTAGGTTGATAAAGTGTTTCCGATGATTGCTTGAGGTGCAACGACACTCTTGTAGTTGCCGTATTCTTATTTTTATTTTGTGTCTTTTAAAGCAGTGCTTGCGGTTCAAATTCCTTTTAGGTAGAAATTGCTGGATAAGAGATTGTGTGCATAAGAAATGCACTTCAGCAAAGACTTAAGATCAACAATTTAATTAAAAGACAGTGCACTTCAGCAAAGACTTAGGATCAACTATTGCATTAAAAGAAATAAAGCTCTTGTTGCTAAGTAGCTATACAGATTTATGGGGGATGAGAATCATTTTAGGTGTCGCTAACTAAAAGCAAATAAGGGTGTCTTGAGTCAAATAGGGCCTTGAGGGATGCTTCTAGGTAACATGCAATGTGAGGAAAGTCATTACGTTTATTTAATCTAAGTTCAGTTGCCTATATTTCCAATTTCCCATAGATTGATGTCATTCCTTTTTCATTTGTTTT
Source organism: Tinospora cordifolia (assembly GCA_030144865.1). Taxonomy (NCBI): domain Eukaryota; kingdom Viridiplantae; phylum Streptophyta; class Magnoliopsida; order Ranunculales; family Menispermaceae; genus Tinospora; species Tinospora cordifolia. The sequence continues at coordinate 6,092 of JAJIYU010004896.1, forward strand.
ACTTGTGGAACACCACTAATTGTCCTATGAAATTCTTTCCATCTTCTACATCCTCAACCAACCATGCAACCCTAATTGGAATTTCCACCTTTAAAGGATCTAGCTCTTGAAGGGGGGCCTTGGTTCAATAATAAGAGTTGTTGCCATGTGACCGTGAGGTCTCAAGTTCAAGTTGTGGAACAATCTTGCAAAGCAATGTAATGTTGCATAAGGCACCCAAACCTAGTATGACCATCCCTGAGACCTTGTATAGGTGAATTTTCCGAAATCCGAGTTGGATTGTTAAATCATTAAGGAAAATATTTAAATTGAATGATACAAAATAAAATTTTTTAAATTTTTTCAAATTATATATAGAAATCAATTTAGGATGTATACATGCATAGCTAATAATTTAAAATTATTCTAAAGCAAACATTGTGTATGAATATGATAAAAAAAACAAAACCAATTTGGTGTGTATTATGTTTTGGTGTACAGGAAAAGTTTAGTTAGTATATCTTGTGTAATATTAATATTACATTGGTACTCGAATTTAATGAATTGTATATTGTGTAACATTAATATTGTATTGGTTGAGAAATTTGTTTGAATATTGTATGTATAACAAGAAAATGTATAAACTAAATGAAAGGACACAATATTTTTACATGGTTCGAAAAGCATTTTCCTCTACTCATACCTAGAGAAACCTTCTCTATTGATTGGTTCAACTATCTTAGATGCATATCATAGGTGTGAATTGAACGGTTACAAATTCCCTTTTGTAGATTCAAGGCAAATCTCTCCGTCACATACTAAGGATGAACCTACCACTAATTTTGTGTGATAAAGAAGAACCTCTACAACCCATTTGATTCCATTCTTGGAATCACAATTCACAAGCACTTGACAATTTCTTAACTTGGTTTTATTCAGATAGAATCAAACCAAAGAAAAAACAATAAGTATTTGTTCTGATTACTTAGAATAATTACAATGAAGCTCATATTCATAGAACACAAAAGAAATCAATACAAGATGTAAAACATCAAGCTCAAGTATGGGAGAGACCTTGCAAATTATTTCACCTCACTTGCATCAATAATTGCTTGAGAATAATTTGAAGCAGTTTTAGAATGATTCACACATTGAAAGCTCTGAAAACCCTTTGATTCAACTCATTTTCATCTTTTGAGACTTTAGAAATGGAGCATTTGGTTTAAGATTCAAATACAATTTTGTTTCTCCAAAAATCTGAAAGCAGAGAATATCCATTTGTATGAAATGAATTCAAAGTAATTTTTAATTTTTTGCAAATTTTTCTTTAGAAACAACAAAGCATTGTTTTTTGAATTTTCTATCTTTGATTGGATCCAAATGTTTGAATCACCAACCAGAAACAATTGCATTTACTTAAGAAGTTATGTCTCTTTCAACTTTAAATGACTGGAAAAGGTTTATTTATAGTTTAGAGATAAATACTAACCATTAGACACAAAGAAACCAGTAAGGAATTCAAAAATTGAATTTTGGAAAGTGAAAGTTATGCTCAGACAAACGAAAATGTGTCTCTTTGTGGAAATGCTTCTCTAGAAAATGTGCCAAAAGTTTCCAAACTGGGAGTGCAAGCACAAGCATATTTTCTGAAAAGAAACCACATTTAATTGTCATCAGACAGATTGGTCTTTGACCAGTCTTTTTTAATTTTTCATCGTACTTGGTTTTTAATTTGAATCTTTGTGGACATTTATGGGCAAGGAAATATAATGCAAATTATATTTTGTTTTCCAAATGTCTACCTGTTGACCAAGGCGCTATAGCGAGGTGTTTATAAATTTTCTTGTTTTTTTATAAACTTGAAAAAAATTATTTTAAATTCTAAATTAATCAAAATTAAATAATATTATTTATTTTAATATATTATCTATTTTACACACACACACATACATGGGATGAGGGACCAATGAATGAATACACATATTCTTTAAAGACTTCTAAATAATTATTTATGAGCTACCTTAGACTCATCTAGGCCTTGTGTAATCCGCACCTTACCTTATAAAGGTTTACCACCTAGGTCTCTCTTTCTACCTTGACAACATCGGATAAAATCCTCTAACTTAAGATTAGGCTAGGAATCTGGTCATTTTGCCTTAGTTTTGTGAGTTTTTGGGTGGTGATGGGGTTCTTGAGTGTCACTGGTGCTCTCCCATGTGACTTTGTTCAACTTTATTCAATTCTAATAAATTTAGCTTGGTTCTTTTAAAAAAGAATTTAAGAAAAGGTTTTTCTTTTCTTGGTTAATTTGATTATGAAGACATTGTTGATTAATATTCATAGAGTGCTGCCATTCTGCCCAGCTAACAATGATGATTCTGGTTCTCATCCTTACTTGCTTATTACATTTACAGGCATGATATATCTAATATTTCCCTAGTTCAAAGCATTACATATTATTTCAAAAGTCAAAAGTCACTTCTAACTCCTAATAAAAAAAATAAATTTTGATTAGAGTTGTTTCGTTTATAAACTTGATAGTTTAGATGCCTAAGGTATGTCTTTCCTGGTTTTATTGCACTCTTGGGGTGGCTAGCAAATCAACTTTACTTTCTCTTAGGTAAGTTTTCTGCCATTCATCTGCCCTTTGGCAGGTCACATTAACATGTCTATTCCTCATCATTATGGATGTGAATGGCCGTGCACCTCCATGTATTGACCACTTCTTTTTTCAGTATTTTGGTTAGTTTTTTATTTATGTTTTTTTTAAGGTTTGTCTTCAAAGAATGAATGATGGTGCTAACTTTGAGAGCAGGATACCTCTTGGCATTGGCACTGTTGCCAATATTACAGATACGGGTATGTACAATATGATCTCAGATGTACTGTTCCATAATTAGTCTCCTTCCACCTTCAACATGTGGAGTTTTGCTTCAAATGCTATTGCTGGCACAATTGGACTGAGAAATGATTCAACAAAGGCAAAGCAAGCTGTTTCAGATAGTTCAGATGATGAAGCGGCATCAAATGCTAGCAGAGAAGAAGGACTGGAATGCCCAATATGTTGGGAATCATTCAATATTGTGGAGAACGTGCCGTATGTCTTATGGTGTGGCCATACCCTCTGTAAGAACTGTGTCATGGGTCTCCAATGGGCTGTTGTGAAATTTCCTGCTCTACCCGTGCAGTTGCCACTCTTTATTTCCTGCCCATGGTGCCATCTGTTATCATTCCGGCTGGTTTACAAAGGGGATCTTAAATTCCCTCGCAAGAATTTCTTCCTCCTTTGGATGGTTGAGAGCATGAATGGTGATAGATTGAAGTCTCATTCTGCTTTTGGTGGGAATCATCATCAACCTACCTGGTCTTCAAATAGCAATAGCTCCCTTGGGTGTCAAGTGAACCATGGTAATCTTAGGAGAGTCCCGTGCCCCCATCGTCTAGAACACACTGAATCCAACCATGGTAATGTTGGCATTGATGATAACAACCTAAATTTGGAGAGACTTAATGCTTCCCTGCGTAACTCGGCACTCTACTTTGTTCACTTGACAGCTAAGTTCCCATTGGTCGTTATATTCCTTCTGATTGTCTTGTATGCAATTCCTACCTGTGCTGCCATCTTGGCCCTGTACATTCTCATCACGATTCTGTTTGCACTTCCATCGTTTCTCATGCTGTACTTTGCGTATCCAAGTTTGGACTGGCTGGTGAGAGAAATCATTACTTGAAATACCATAGGCACAGTCCGAGGTAGTGGCAATCAAGTTTTTACCTCAATTTCAGCAATGTTATAACTTGTCGACTTCCCTGTTTCCCTGTATAATCACTTGGTCTCGTATGTAACTTGAGGTCCCTCACATTTGAGTATAAGTGTGGATATTGTTGAACTGGGGAACCCACAAGGTAGTTCCGTATTTTAAAGATGAGTTAGGATATGGTTGAATGGAGTCTTCACGGTCTTTTCGTGACTTTTGAGACTTGCTCTGTTGTTATGTATCCGCGTGATGCTAGTGTCCAATATCAAATCTTGGATTTGGTTGCAGCTTATTGCGAGTGGGTGGATGGTGGAACCAGTGAAAACAAAGATTCGAAAGCTTATTGTGTATTTCTGTATTTGTGTGAGGACTATCCAAAGGTTCTATGATTAAACTTTTTCATTTCTTTTTAACCCAAAAAAAAAAAGGCACAAAAGATTTCGTGCTTGCAACTATTAGCATGGATGGGAATTGGGTGGAATCTGTTATTGTTACCAGATGCTTTTTGCCGGTGAAGAAATATTTAGTAGCCAATTGATGTTAAACTTGCAACAAGTTAATTGCAAGATGGACGCCATTATGATCTAGGTAATAATTCTAAAATTATTAGCATCCCAAATATTTAAAGATTCCGTATATGTTCTGTTGGCTTGATCTGTTGGTTTAACATTAGTACTTGTAACATGGTCACATAATTTTATTTTATTTTTCAAAAAATTATTCATTGCATAGCTGTGTCTATCCAATTTAAAATTAATAGATTGGAGAGAATAATACATTTTAAATATATATAACCAAAAGTTCCACATTGAACAAGCCCCAAATAGCCAAAAAAAAAAAAAAAAAAAAGCTAAAATACATTAATTAAATAATATCACCCAATAATAAGTTCAAGCATCAAGCTTTATTGCAGTTAAATAATATCACCCAATAAGAAATAATAGAAAAAAAATACCGCCATTTTTTATTAAATGATATTCAACTGCACCAATATTAAGACAAGAAGAAATTGATAATGAATAATCAATATTCATAGCCAATAGTAAAACAAAAATTTCATAGGGAATCAATATATGAATTGGGTAAAGCATTAATGTGCAACAAAAAATTAAAATGGTTGATATCTATAAAGAATTTCAATCTTCAAATTATACTATATAATATCTATTTCATATATTATATTTCTATTTCTTTATATATTTAGAAATTTATTTATTTATGCTATTGTAAATTTATTGTAAATGATTCATTCAAAATTCAATAATATTCTCTTCTTTCTTCATGAATCAATCAAGATACAGCCATAACAATCAATCATTCAACAATTCAATTTTGATGAAACTTGAACTGCTTTGATACCATAATAACAATGGAAAGAGAAAAAGAAGAAAGCGACTTGCTTGAATGGTATGATTCCATTAGATTATAAAGAAAAGAATAAAAATATAAGAAAAATAAGTAGTTTATATAGTCTAATACAAAACTTAATAAGCTACCCTTATTTAAATAGCAAAATATTCTAACATAAAATATTACTCTAATAAGTAATTTCACAGCTTTTGCATTTTTGGGATGAGGTTGAATAATGAAGAATTTAAAATTTCATTTGAAAATAAAAGTGTTTAGTCTCATATATTAAAAAATAAATAAATAAATAAAAGTTCAAATTTAGTTTACAATTGTAGATAAAATATTATACTTGAACTTATAATACACACAATACTCAAAGAAGCAAAGAGGTGATATTTTCGATCACTTTGCGGGTAACAAATGATACAATGCACACAACCAAGGCTGATCTCTACTATTTAGGGGTCTCATACGGGATATAAATAATGAGTCATTTAATTTATAGTTAGTATTTTTATTTGTTAACATATATTAAATATGTTTTAAATATTGTAAGTATATAACTTTACATTTAACATAAATAAGTCTACAACTAAGTTAAGAAACAAATAAGTCTATAATTTTAACTTTGTATTTGTTGAGAAAACTATTTTACTCAAACAAAATATAAAATTAGTAAAACAAAAAAAATATATTATTAACAAATAATAGCTTAGTTGTTGCCAAATACAACTAAAATAAATGATTAAATTATTGAAAATGATAATTACTTAAAAATAAACAATATAAAATACGTGGTTGATAAATAACATGCATGGAACACAAAGAATAAATTATAAGTTAAACAGGATGAAAAATAAGTACAAAAATAATTAAATTAAAAGTTCTAAAATGAGATAAAGTGACATTAAAAATAATTAAATAATTAAGTAAGCTACATAAATATTTTAGTAGAAAACTTGAGGCCCGCCCCTAGTAATTTAATTAAGAAATAAATAAATCCATTTAATTAGTATCTATAAAATTTTTATATATTTTATATATGCCATATATAAACTATATATACCATTAATCAGTTAAATTAATATGTGTCATATATATATAATATATAAAATTAATATTTAAATTAATAAACCATGTATACTATGTGTATATGCCACTCCAAATATTATATACAAGTATGAAAAGATAAATATAATTTAATTTATTATATTTATAGAAAATCTAGACTTTATTATATCTATATAGACCTCTTAAATTGGATTGTGGAAAGTGTAAAATATGTATTAATATTTCTAATGAGTTTGTCAGCCCAACTAAGTAAAAAATATATATTAGTGTTAGAAGCAAAAAAAAGTGTTAAAAAATCAAAAAATAGGTATTAGATGAGAATTGAACCTTAGCCTTATAATTAATGCAAAAATATATGAGCCATCAACCAATCAACCAACCAAAAAGTAGGTTCACGGTTTATTAAAATTTATTTTATATATATAAATTAGATGTATTTTGAGACCCAAAGAAGTTAGCGGCCAGGGGTGGTTGCCCCACGCCATTCCCCTCTTGGACAAGCCTACACAAGACCTATGACACGTGTGCACATGTAGGAGAGCAAAAGGACAATTCGGTAACTGTGGGCCAATTAAGCACCACAACATATTGTACTTTACCTCGATTAGGTGGGTAAGATCATCTATGAGACATCAAATCTATGATGTCCAAATTCCATGGACGTGGTGGTCAAGGCGATGTATCTAAGGGCATCCGCAATAGGAGGTTGGAGACGCTGATGTGGCCCTCAATGGAGCGCCACATCAGCGCCACCAACTTCCTTGGGCATTGAGTCGCTTGGACAGTTTCGAGCGCTCAATGCCCATTTATCTATTTTTTAATTTTTTTTTTAATTTTTTTTTTTAATATGTGGCTCTGCAATGCTTGAGCTGGCGCTCAATGCCCGCTCAGGCATTGCAGATGCCCTAAGTTTGATGTATGATGATTTGCTGGCAAGTGATCCATCAAGACGCTCATATTTTGCTCGATTGGATAGATCTTGAGCTAATGATGCAAAGTATTATGATCAAGATTGATAGAATATGATCCGATAATGCGTGACGAGGTGCATTGGTCAACAAAAACCATCAAAGTCAATCTAAAGTTTCGACAAAGCGGGTGACACAGACAACTTCCATTTGCTTACAAATAATGGACTCTTGCTCCAATTTTTTTTTTTTTTTTCATTTGAGCAAATTTTAAGAGTTTTTTTTTTTTAAAAAAAATTCGTTCTTCTTTTTTCTAATTTTAAAGCACCATTTTCATAAGTAAATACCACTAATTTTGATTTAACTAATCTTATAATTTGAAGTATTACTATAATAAGAGAAAGATTATTATATCATTAAAGACAACATTACCCTACCTCACCCATTCTACTCTACCTGACAATCACAAGTTGCTTCTTCTCTTTTTCTTCTCTCTTTTTTCTTTTTTTCCTTTTTTTTTAAAAAAAAATAGACAATTGCTTAGTTACTTATGTTTCATTATGATGTAGAGAATCAATAAAGCAGTGAAGATAAATGCATGCGTGGGTGGGGGGTGGGAGGGTGCCAGGAGGGAGAAGGGAGAATCCAAGGTGCTTTGTGTCTCTTCTCATTATTGAATTCATTTGTTGTATATGTGTCGGCAGATTTTTCTTTTTTAATTAGTTACATGGATAGACTAGCTACCTAAAACTCCTAAATTTCAATTGTATCATTAATGTACAATAATAATAATAATAATAATGATAAATGTTCCTCTTGTGAAAATTATTCTTCTGGAGATGGAACTGTGTTGCTTTCAAAGTTGGAAAAATGGTGGAGTACGCAGAAGCTATAAAGGAAGGTAGAGATTAGCTTTGTTGAAACATCATCAACGTATGATTCTTTTTGAAATTTATATTAAAATTAAGATGCATCTATCATTTTATCTTTGATTAATTAATATTATTGTCTTCAAACTTTGGAAACTTTAGTTTGTAATCTCCGCTTTATTAAGTGGAGTTAATATTGTTTGATAAATGGGCACAGATAGTCAAAGTTGATTACAAAAGTAATGTCAGAAAAATAAAACGTATTAAGGCCCATCCTTCAAGGCCTTCACCAATATTTTATTTAGGACATTTCTATTTTCTAGAGATAAATACCGATTTCTTTTTAAGACTTTGAAGAGAGGTCTCACTCTCACACCATATGAAATTATTGTAGAGGTCATGATTTAATTAACTCATTAAATTAAAATAAAATATTGGATAAATTAAATAATAACAAATGTGTTATAAAATAAAAGAAAATTACTAAAAATTTTTTTTAAAAAAATAAGAAGACAAACTTGAGAGAATAAAAATGAAGGAGAGTTTGTTATTTTCTTAATAATAAGTTTGATTTCAACTTTGTTACACTATTTGCAATGTAAACACCATTTTATATGAATTTTTGGAATGAGGGTTACATTAATCATAATGATAATATTTAAATAATCTCATTAATTTAGCCATTATGAGATTTAAGGATTACAAAATGTTAAATTTTAAGGGTGATGAAAGCATTTAATATAATAATTTATACATTTTATTCATATTCTTTCAAATTTATCTTCTTATTTTTTTAGTAGTTTTTTTTAATTTCACAACACGTTGTCAGCACGATCACGATCTTGACGAAAATATTTTGAAGATCAAAAAAACAAGAGTTTCGAAGATGAAAGCTTAAATGTCTGTTTTTAATTTGTGAGATTAATTTTTATATGTATTGATTTCAAGTCAAGTAATTTAAGATATGTTGGAAAAGAAGATAAAATTATATTTTTAATAATTTTTAATTACTTAAATCAAAGTTAAGATAAAAAAGTTATGAATATTTAGAACAAATAATTGTAGAGATACTAATTCTTTGACTTAATTGATCTGTAAATTACTTTAAATTATTATATTTTTTGCTTTAATGTTAAAAGGTATTAAACCTCCTTTGTTCACTGTTTTAAAAAGTAAGAATCTGATATATGTCTAAAAATTATTTAGACTAATGACAAACTTAGTAAATATTTAACTTCAAATGAAAAATCAAATTTGTAAGTAACTTCAAAATAATACATACATGATTTTATGATCTGTATAAGGACTTAATTAACTAAAAGATCATCAATGCAAAAGGACGTTCCTTTCAACACCAGGTAATTAAAACTATTAATATAACCAGGTGCATGAACAGCTACATAAGAAGTAATTCTTCATGATTTATTAAAAAAATTATTATCACTGACTTAAAATATGTAATAAAGAGAAGTGGAAGAAGCAAGAAGCGAACATATACAATTTTTTTTAGAAAAAATTATTAAATATTGCAACTATGAGAAATAATGATAATCCAAATATTATACACAGTTAGGTGGTAGGTCAAGTGGTTAGTTTAGTTATACAGATTTAATTGTGATTTAAAAATATAAATATAACTAAAAATTAAAAAATAATATTTTATTTCCATCATAGAAAAGTAAAAATTCATCTTAAATATTTTGGATTAAATGCTTCTTTCGCATCTTCATTTCTTTTTCAAACTTTTTTTCTAATAATATAGTGGTATCCAAACCTATATCCGACTAATCTATCATGGGGCATCCCCACCCGCCAAAAGACCAGGATCCGAAAAACTCAAAGAATGACCCCTTGATAACTCAAACCCAAAACAATTTGAAAGTGCAGACCCAGAGTCGATCACCACACCATCTCCTTGGCAGCATTTCTTCTTCAAACTTTGACCTCTAAAAATTTCCATTAACTTTTTTTGTTAATAATGGGACAAATTTTATATTTTTTAAGTATTATAACTATAGAATATAGTGAATTATCTATTTAAATTAAAACGAATAGTAACGATTATATTTTTAGCCACAGCTCATCAAAATTCATAATTTTAACAGGCTCCATATGAAAATTTTCACTCTAGCTCACTTCGGATTTTTTTTAATATATATATATATATATATATAATGTATCTAAATCAGAAACGGGTGGCCAGGCTAGGAAACTACCTAGCTGTTATTATTATTATTATTATTACAATTATGATTATTGTTATTATTATTATAGTATGGACAAATGACACAAAAATTGCTAAAATAATCGTACAGGTGGCCGAGACCATCCAGATTCCATGGAACACGCTCACGTGCTGCACCGTCTCCGTTTACGCTTGCTCTTGGGAGGGTGGAGCCGCTGCTCGTGGCGGAGAAAATTATTGATAGTGACTCCCTGGCTCTCGAGGGTAGTTCCGTCATTCCATTAAGTATTCCTACCTACATTCCAGACGGAGCCAATTCCAGTCAAGTCAACGGCTGTTGGCGGAGGAACATTTTTTTTTCGATCTTTTTGTTCAAACGTTTGAGATGAGATAACGATAAGAATGACAGTTTCGTTATCTTTAGCCGTTACTATTCTGCTGGTTACTGTGAAAGGTCACCGTTAATCGTTGACAGCTCGTTTTTCCTCCGATTCTGCGTGGACCCTTCATTCCCGCGTTTCCATTTTCTTCTTCTCTTTCCACCTCCATCTGTCTGCAAATTCCCTTCTTGTTCCTTTCTGGGCCTTTTTTCTTATTTTCACAAGAAAAGGCGAGAAATCCCATTAATGTTTAAGTTGCTGCGTTTATTGAGAAGGTAGGAGCCTCGTCTTCGTCTTATCGAGCTCGTCTCAGTTTTCTTGCTTAAATTTCTCAGTTTTTTTTTTTTTTTTAATTTAGTAGAAATTTAATTGAATGGTGGGCCTCTACTTCTTGAATTAGTAAGTTCTTTCTTTTTCTTTTTTGTTTTATTTGTTGGAGGACACGGGATCAGATAGGTAATTGTTTCGTATTAAGATAGATTGATTTCTGGGTTTTTGTCTAATTGTGAAAATGCAAAGCGTTTAATTTGGTTTGTAATTGCACTGTTTGGTGATTTATTATCGCTGTCTTTTTTATTTTCTATACGTGATCTCGTTGAATTTGTGTCAGTTTCAAATTCATTTTAATGATTGAGGGGTTTTTTTTTTTAACTTTTTGGAATATCTTTTTCGATTCATTTTTATTTTTGATTATTCTCTGAGATAATTCTTATGACTCAGTTTATGTTTTCTTTGAACACATCTTTTCTCAAAAATTTCAATTGTTGGTTTCAACTCATTGTGAGGGATTGATGTAGAATTACGTGAGTTTAGGAATATATGATATATTAGATTGTTGTGTTTCCTTTCTGGGTCATCAAAGATGGCCTTTGCTTTCTTTCTTTTTTTTTTTTCCCTCTGTTAGGGACTGTACCTTATTGATTGCTCTCTGTTCTGTGAAATTAGGTTTCATCCTAGTCGTTTTCAAACAAGATATATTTAACTTTAATCGACGTTCTTTTTTTTTTTTTTTTTGGCATTTATATTCTTGAAATGAAAGTCAATGATGATTGGAAATTATAAATTGAAGAGAAATATGTTTTTGCTTGTGTACATTTGATTGATGAACTCACCCAACATCATGTTATTATTTGATTTTGAAATTTTATGATAGAGTGAACAATGGGAAGCACTTTCATGTAACTGCACCCTCATTGACTTGGCTAATAAAGCAACTTGGATTTTCAGGGTGCTCGTGTCTGCAAGTAGGTTGAGAAATTTTGGTCAAGAACCGAGTTTTTCAACATGTTGCTAAGCCTACCATGTTTACTTTCCTAAGCTTTTGATAGATTGCAGTATTTTCGGCATCTTAATTCTGTTAAGGTGTTCTTAATTTTATCCCGATGGATGACAAAAGCCTTGAGATCCCAGTGACCCGGGAGAAGATTGAGCAAATAGATGATGCCGCGGGGAGCTCAATGAGTAAAGCAAGTATCTCAAACGGTAGACAGAAGATCCTTCCTCATCATCTACAAGCTTCTTCTGGCTCATGCCATGATTTCTGTAAATATGGACACAAACATGCTTTCATGGAGAAGCCCAATCATCGGAGACCAAAAGGAGCTAATGGCACAGCTCATGAAGGCAAAAGTACTAAAGTTCAAGACATACCTCTAGTGAATAGAAAAAAGGAACAAGTCACCAAGTCTAAGCCTTCTGAAGCAAAAGCTCAGGTATCTAATACACCATTGACAATTATCAAGCGAGAGGCCAAAATTGTCAAGCCAGAAGCTCTGTCACCGTTGAAGAAAGCAAATGCTTCCAACAAAAGTGTAACTCCAGCTAAGGGCATAAAGAAGGAATTGATCAAGCCTTGGGCTTCTACAGATCCAAAAATAAAGGTTTCTGAAAGATCCAAGATCAAGCAAGAGGCGTCATTAGCACCTGTGAAACTGAACAATGCATACAATGCAATTGGCATGAGCCTCAAGCCTGTGGCAGTAAAATCACATTCGAAAGATTCAACAGGTGGAAGAAATGGTGGCATCATGAAGAGTAGAAACTCCAGAATGGATCACAGAAAAGAAACAGCATCACCAAGACTTATGGTGTCCTTGAGACCTTCACTTAGGAGGGCTGGAAGCTTAAAGACTCGAGATTTTAGGGTCCTGAAGTCTGCTTCTGCTCTGAAGAAGGAAAACAAGTTCAAAAAAGCTGAGTGCACTGAGCATAATGAAGAAACTGTTGTTGAGAAGGTGTTATATATGATCGAGCCAAAACCCAAAAACATAAACTTGGGTTCAACAGGAAATGCATCAAATTCAATGTTATTTTCATTTTCATCATCTCATTCCTCCTCATCCCTTGGATCCCCCTCAGCTCCATCCTCCCCATCATCACCGGGCCCTAAAAGAAATAAGAAGATAGTATCCAAATCAGCATTTGTCGAGAGAATCAACTCTGCCTCAGGCAAGAAGATACAAAAAATGCAAAAGATAGGAAGTGTAAAAGTGGAGTCCAATCCAAGATCAAGAAGGCCTACCACACATGATCATTCTGCATCTCAGTATTACAAGACAGGAAAAAAGAATCAGCTGGAACATCCAAAGGAAGAACACAAACATAGACCAAAAAGAGCTCAGATGGTTCTCCCCCAAGATAAAGATCTTTCCAAGACGAAAAGCTTTAGGAGAGGAAAGGCGATCAATCTACAACCTGATAGCAATGGTCCATGGAGGCTTAGATTTAGGAAAGGAAGAGTAATAGGGGACAACCAAAATGTCAAGGGTGATACAAGAAGAAGCTTCAAACAGCGGGTAGCTGGTAAAATCGAGATTAGCAAAATGGAATGTGAGAAAGTTACTCTAAGGCACCAAGATGTAAATGAAAAGAAGGATGCCCAGCTCGGTTTGTTCAACAACGTGATCGAAGAAACTGCAAGTAAGCTTGTTAAGATGAGGAAGAGCAAGGTCAAGGCATTGGTGGGTGCTTTTGAAACTGTTATTTCTCTTCAAGAGGGTAAATCTTCTTCTACCACTACCAATTAAGTTAACGTAGAGGCAAACCAAAGCTTTTCTGTTTTCTTTTACGGTAAATTGTTTTTGTGGAGAATTCAAAATAACCTTTCAAAACTGAAATAGCCATCTTAGATGGAGAGATCAGATGAAAAAATGAAGAATTTTTGTGTGCGTGTGTGTATGTATTTCGGTGTAGGTTAGTACTGTAAATAAAAAGAGTGTTACCTGTGGAAAATTGCATGAAATAAAGGTCTTTTCTGTTTGCTATTTTGTCTTTATTTTTGTGTATTTGAATGTATCCTTTTGTTCATTTAGTAACTCTTATGTTAAAAAATCCTACTAGTTAATAATCCAATTCTTTATTCCCATTTGAATTACTTGACAAGTTTTTTTAGCCGGATGAAGGATAAATGACTTTTCACACAAAAGCTTCTTTATTCCAAGCTTTGGAACTGGAAATGATGAAGAAACTGTGATGACTTATCTTTTGGCATGCTTCATGATTTGCTCTCACTGTGGTTTGGTTGGTCAGATCATGACATTTCCTAGTGAAAATCATAAAAAGAAGATCATTTCAAGAGAAGTAAATAATGTTCATTAGCCGTTTCATCCCAAGAATCAAATGATCGCACAAGAATGCTACCATACTGATATTTGCCTTTCAGTTGCATGGTCACCCTCTTACCAACCCAATACAGGCTTCCTCTGCTCACATGTTGATTGCATTTCTTTTTCACAGAAGGTGGATATATATATACGATAGACATGAGGGTGTTTATTTGTATTTTATGATTCAAATCTTGATAAAGAGAGGACTAATTTAATTATTAGCTCTTTTTGATCTTATAATGCTAGCAGTTGGAAAAAAAAAATACTAGATTTTGGAGCATGGTAGATATGAGAAAGATTAGCAGTTTGATGTCATTATTGAATTGAGAAAACAGCAGAGTTCATGCATCGAGAACTTGAGAATATAAAAAGAATCCGAGGAGTCCTTGTCTTAATTTTGTCATTACTGATATTGATTTGGTTTTCAGCTCATCATGCTACCTGAATTCAGCAACCACGTGTATCCCAGTTGTCAAGCTAGAATTATTACAAATATTAAAATTGTAGGCTGTATGTTTTATTTATTTATGTATTTGAGTGATGTTACGAGATAAAAATAAATCAATACGAGACGAAAACTATAGGTGAAAATTTATTATAATTCCGTTCTTATTTTAATAAAAGAAGAAAAATGTCTTTTTTTTTTATAAATAAAGACAATTAAATTTTTGAGTTTAAATTAAAAAGATTTAGATTTACTTATTGTTACAGCTAGCTAGTTAACATTTGGTATAAATATAAAATTACACATATGAAGACTTATTTGAAATGATCATAAAGGATGTGTTATTATTGATTCAAAAGGGTAGTGTAACTGAATTAAACACATCATCTTCAATTTATGCTATTTTAAAAAATAGTAATTTGTAGGATCTCATAGGAAAAATAATTGTGATTTAAATAATTAGCAATGCATCAACTTTTCACAATTTCTCATATTCTGATTAGATTAAAATTATTTTTTTTCTTCAATAAAATCTTATAACTTTTTATAGAGAAAGGTAAATTTGTTAATTTACTACAAAATCACTTATTTTAAATTATCAAAAGTAATGCTGTAATTTTTAAAATCACTTTTTATAAGTTATAACAAATATAATTAATATTATTTTATGTAATCACTTTTTATAGAAAGAGGTAAAATTGTCAATTTATCATAAAGTTACTTATTTTTAATTATAATAAGTAATATTATAATTTTAAAAAATTAGTTTTTTTAAATTATAATGAATATAATTAAAATTATTTTATGTACTCACTTTTTAGTAATCATTTTTTATAATCACTTTCTCAATATAACATTTCAAACAAATAAGTACATATTACCATTTGAATAGTTTTTTTTTCTTTGTTTTTGTCGCAACCAACTTCATAAAAGTGATGTCACAACTGACACATCATACCATATATACTACACCTAAGTATATAATATTATGATAGCCTCTTACACTCAAAACTACTCAAAGGAACGTTCACACCTAATAAACAATATTATCAATCCACAAGTCTATAATAGATGATATTTTGCATGCTATCATCAGTCATAATTCATAATTTAAAATCCATATCCTTTCACTCTCATACCTATTATAAGCAAATTCATACCCCTCTAGATGATATTACATATACTGTGATAATTATAATTATATAAAAATACAGCCCACAAGATAATTAAGTCTACGCACACAACAGTAACTGAAGAGTCGTTTACTTTTCTTGCGCTTACCTCTTCCTTTTCCTATTTGTTCCTGAAATACTGAAGATAATAAGTGAGCGCCAACATGCCTAGTGAATAATTCTTATCTATGACATTTAGATGTATTTAAATAATAATGCAGAAAATCAAGTTAGATAGAACATTTAAATTCATCATGCACCTTCAAACCATACATATATATGTTCAACATAGTAATCATGTTATTTTCAATGCATCATTTAATAAAACACATGTACATCCTTATCTTTCAGAAGTAGAGTCAGTCTCACTTCTTGTCTGACCTAGACAATAGTAAACTATACCTTAATTATCACCTACTCCATAATCATTTTGAGGATTATCAGATAAAGAAAGACCGATACTTCTCATGACTCAGTTTCACATGGATTATCACATAAGAAGTATTATTCTCTATGACTCAGTCTATCGAAACGATATTGCATTTTAAATATGCTCTTACAAATTCAAAATACGTTGCCGTATAAATATAATTTTATAAATTTCAAATCAAATGCAACAAATTTCAATACAAAGAGTATGCTCACATTCAAATTATTTTTATATCTACAATATCATATAAGTAACCAAGATAAAAAAATATTCATAGAATACCAACAATTTAACCCGTTGGGAATGTATTTTACTTCTTACTATAATGATCAACCTCTCCCAAATTTACTATAAAAACTAATAATACATAATCTATCATTTTATATATAATATATATTTTTATTTGCATCAGTTCTTATTTCATAAAAATTAAGAGTTTTGACATAATGTTACTGTTCACATAACTAAAAATAATTATTACTCACTAAAATTACTATGCAATCACTTTTCGGTATCAACTCCAAAATTTAGGCTTCGATCCACCAAAATTATCTTATCAAATATAATTTTAGATGCATAAATCAAATTTAATTAATTTTCATAAATAATTTCTAACATATTTATTTTTTTCGTATTTAATCTTATACGTGCATTATACCTCACCTTTTGATGCACATTAATTCAAATATTCTCAATAACTTTGTCAGGACCCCTTCCCTAGGATGAAGAGCGAACCGACCGGCACAGTGTCCCAACAAACCCGCTAGCAAGCCGAGCTTGCCGAGACACTGTTAAGCCTCAATCATACTACCAACATCACACACTATCAGAGTAATCATAAGTAATGCAGCAGAATTTAACATGTGAACACCAAAGAAAACTTCATATTTCCAAAACAGGTCATTACACATGTGTAGCAACGGGAGAAACTATTCATTATATACAGACCATCCTCACCCCTATACATGGTTCTACCTCTCAAAACATAATAACAGAAAGGGAAAATACAGGAAATCCTACCCAAAAGAGTAAGAGAGGACAGTCCTACGCAATGAGCACTCCCTTGCCCTTATCCGCGACTGAAGAACCTGAAATGTTAGAGTAGTGAGCCTAATTGTCCATGGTGGCTCAGTGAGTAATGCAGTCTAATTCAAACTTAAAACAAGTATTCCACAGTTAAAACATG
>JAJIYU010004897.1:0-23337 GCA_030144865.1 Tinospora cordifolia
TGCATAACGACTAAGAAATAGAAGAACACATATGTAATAAATTTTAATGTACGAAGTTGATCACGGAAATAATCTTGATTAGTTAAAACTACTAAATTGAAAAGTCATAAAATTACTTCCAAACTTTAGTTAGGAATATTATTGTAATTAAATAAAAATGTATGAAATTCTAAAATTTGGGAATAATCCAAAAATTAGTTGAAGCTAATACCTAGATCCTATGATTAGTTTAGAAATTAATTAAACTTAAGAGTTATTCTATCATGTGTTAAAATTCAGATTTCTAAGTATATTAGCATATCAAGGATCTTGAAGGAAAGCAAGGAGCCCGAAGATCGGTGAAATTAAGTGGATGTGACTTCCTTACTCATTTGTATTATATTGATTTAAGATTCAAAACATTTGTACGAATAGTTCTAGGTTATTAGAATTTTATTAGGAAATTGATTGAAATTGTTTGGTATATGTGGATGATGTGTGATCTAGGATGATTTATTTTGACTTATGCATAATCGTCTCATGCCATGATTGAATACAATGACTTGCATTTAGATTTACTTAATTATAACATGCATGAATAGGAAGATAGGTATTTAAATGCCATTGATCATTCATGCCCATTATCATGTTAACTTCCAAGTATAGTTTGAATTATATTTTCTAGTGTATTGTATAATGTCTGATATGTTTGGAATTGTTTGTAAAACTAAAATAAGACGATAGTTTATTAAGAATCCACGTAGCGGTATGATTGACGAGCCTGAGGCGGATCGAGGTGGCATCTCCTATATGTCACCGCTTGAGATTGTCGAGCCACAAGGCAGATCGTAGGTGTTCCCACCTAGAGATGACTGTGACAGCTCGAAGTCTTTGGGAGACGGTACGACGTCGCGATAAGTACGCTCTCTGAGGCTGTGATAGTAATGACATGATTGATTTTAGACAGTTATTGAAACCCTCTGAGATTTGATTGGAGCACAGGGAATACCGAGAGGCATCTCAACCCTCTTTCGGTCTTAGACTTTGACCAAAACTAAATGGATGTTTAAAACGCTTAATGTTGAAAGTGTTTGTAATGTTTTGGATTGGGTCTGTATAATGCATGTGATGTGTATGATCGATCCACTGAGCTTTCGAGCTCACTCCATTTCTATCTTTCAGGTACACATGGACTTAGAGTACTATGACCTACGTCGGAAGACTTGCACTTGATTGGACACCTTGAGGTCGTCCGGGATAGATGATTTGGGAGTCATATTTTATGTATTTTACTTGATTATTTTAATGTATTTATATTGGTTTAACTTAGATTGTTTTATTTTTCAATGACTTTCTTTGTTTAACGATTTTGGTTGAAATGAATAGTTTTAAAATATTTTCTGCCATATTATTGATGACCCATATTAATGAACCCGGTGAAAGTTTCGAGAATTTGTTTTAATTCTTTTGTTTTGTATGGGAAATTATGCAGAGATTTACTTGAGAACAAATTATTATGAACTTGATTTTGAAGAAAAGATTTTGATAGAACGAAACCTTAGGTTGCATCTCAATTTTCATCGAGCGACGATCCACACGTGAGGTAACACGTGAACGGAGGTCTGGTCGAAAATTGGGGTATTACAAATATGGTATCAGAGCTCAATATTATGATACACTAGGCTAGATTTGAATTCACCGGATATGATTTTTGCTGAGATAGAGATTTTACTGAATCTGATTTTCACTGAAAATGAATTTTATCAGATTGGATTTCATCGGAAAATGAATTTTCTTGGATATGATTTTGAGAAAGGGTAGCATGGGTAGAGGTCTAGGTTTGTAAAGTGATGCTAGAGTACCTGAGTCACTAATTATAGGTGTGGCTTGGATACTGGGAGGTGTTCCTGACAGTTGAACTCTTCTTGAGAAGGGTAACCTTGAAGGTTAGTGGCCTTTCTTGGAAAAAGTACCCCTGATGGTATATCTTTATAGTGGCACTCATATGGCTGGTGCCTTCTTTGGGAAGAACGCCTCGATGGGTTGGCCTTATAGAGTTGCTCTTGAGGGTTGGTGCCAGTCTTAGAAGGTGCACTATCCCTGATGGTTGATCCCGACTTCGAGAAGATGTCCTTGAAGGTTGATCCCTACTCGGGAACAAGTCTGATTCGGGAACTATGGCATCACGAGTAATGCAACGTAGTTGAACACCATGACCATAGGTCTAGGTAGGGACCGAGTGGTGTCTCAAAAGCACAGTGGATCAGAAATATTAAAAGCTTTTAGGACATATGTTAGAGACTGATAACGTGTTTAAACACACACTTGTGTGGTCAGGACCCGAGTTTGGGAGGAGCCTGTATCTCTTGTCTCTATGTGGGATGGGGTTCATAGGGATTTGGGGGTACGCAGGAATCCTTGATTCGGAGAATGACGGGCCATGTTTGGTGAGTGATCGATTTCTTTGGTTGAACTTGTACGCACTATATTGTACCGGGATGGGGCAGTACAGTATGGTGGGGCTTGTGTCAGCTTTAGAGTAAGTTTGCGGATGCACATGTTACATTGTGCCTGATCAACACAGTGGGACATGGCAACTGTGGATATCGAGACACTTGCGCCATTGTTTGGGTATAGTGCAACTCTGAGTGGAAGTCTATGTGGAAGGGCGAGCGTGGGATGGGCACACAGACCTGGAAGCACAGATGGAAGCTTCGGGATTGCATTATGCTAGCATGTATTGTTTGTGTGGTTGTTATATGATTGTTTGATATATATAGATATATATATTTTAATTATTTAAGTATTATAACCCAAATTCTTGTACCCAGAAATAGATGAAATGCTGCCGACTTAGAAGCATAAACCCCTAGATAACTGAGACAAATCGAGAACTTAGAGACTATGCACCTAGAGTCACCCTAGCACGAGATACGCGAAAGGGCATGGGTGTATAGGAAGGAGTGGTCAATAGGATAAGTATGGTACCAGAAGGAAACATGAAACATATATGTATACCTAAGGAATAGACGTTTTCCTTCAACTTAGCATGAAGAAATCATTGAATGCTGAGTTAAATTCTTGACTGGTAGTTCATATCAGGAGGTGAGAGATGAGCCTGTATTGGGTGGTGAGAACACTTTGAGGGTGGCAATGGCCTGAGAGACATTAGTAATCCTGAACTTGATAATAGAAATTTTTCAGAAAGTAAGATTGGGGATTACTCTAGGACTTATGGAAGAAGTGGTGTAGACTCTACAGTTATTGACATTACCACAGTTGTTGGTGCCTACTTAAACATAAGTATAGTCATCAGTGCAACTAGAGCCTCAGATGCGGTTATAACTTCAAACTCATCAGATAGATAGGCCTACAGGTACAGTGCCATGGAGTAGATCAGTCATTATAATAAGGAACAGTGGGAATTGTTGAATGAATTCCAATAATTGAAACCTAGGTGCGTTTTAAGGTGTAACTGATCCCTTTTCAGTAGAAAGGTGGCCCATCAAAATGAATCAGCATCTGAAGACTATGGGAGTGACTGCACCTAGAAGGATGATATTTGTGGCACGCCAATTGGTGGGACCGGCATATTATTGGTGGGAAACGAGTGAGAATGACTTAGAACAAAGAAATAAAGGGTGCGATCATACTAGCACTAATGCACCAGATCCTATCAGAATGTTGCAGTTAAGCGTGCTCCGAGAGAGTATATTAGAGATCTTTCTCAGTATCGGGTGCAAAAGGGAAAAACCCTGTAGCTAACAGTGACACCACAGGGTTATTAAGTAAATGCAACCACCGAGATAGAACACTAGCCATTGTATACTTTTGTTAGTTGTGACATAAGTAGTTTTGTTCGAGATCTTATCAATGTGGAGAGCAGAAGGAAAAACATCTTCTATATATGGTCTATGGATGAAGAAAAGTCTAACTAATGTTGGTATTGTGACCAAAGGCATTAGTCCAACAACGGTTAGTGATCAATACTTGACAAATGTTCTCCTAAAGATTAACGTTAAATTTAGTAGCTTAAATTCTTTGTTGTTAGTCGAACAATCTCCTTCTAGTCCCCGGATCTCCAAGGCTCCAACTACTACGCTGGGAATGGATGTTTCACACGGTATTCCTGATCAGCATGATCTACTCTCTATTACTGCAGTAGTTAATTCTAGATAATGACCATTGATCTCTCGGTATAGGGCATCGATAAGAATACAATTGCTTAAGACTGAAACGACGAGAACAGGATAATTAGATAAGTACCTGTTCGAACCATCTGTGCCAGAACCTTATTTCAAAAAGCTACAGTGATTCACCATGAAAATTGTAAGACTACATGACGAAAGAAGATATAATTTTTTGAACGACTCAAATTCATCCTAAGCGAGAGCATACGCCATACCATTGATAAGTTTCAACATTTTAGGGAGATGTCATAAATGTCGCATGTGATATCTGGGCGAGGATATCATAGTCTCTACATTAGATCACGCCAACGGTAGTGAACTGATCATTCTTCCTAAGTGTTAATTCGGGGAGAAGACTATGTTCACAAACCTTCATACTGAAAAATAGGTCGTACATTATTAAAATCCCAAGACCATCAATGACAATTGAAGAGGTGATGTCTGAGGTTCGAAGGTGATGGCCATTACTGTTTTGTTCAATTATGGGAAATACTTGAGGAAATTTTAATGGCTTTCTAGGAAATGTTTTCAAGGAAGCACTAAATTCACATTCGATTGCATTGTAAGACGACGAATCTAATACGAGTGAACTAATATCCTAATTATATTCATAAATCAACAAAGTACGATCTAGTGGAATATAGAAGGATTTTCGATGTAAGATCAGAGTAATGCAGCGGAAGTGGGATGAGTTTTGAGAAACACAGACTGATTGACTACATAAGTTAACCCGACACAAATTTTGAGGATGAAATTTTATTTAAGGGGGGTAGATTGTAACACCTCGTAACTTCATGAACGTGCCACGTCGTGAGTGAACATGAGATGAATAAGAACAAATGAACATAATACAATTTAACTACAGAAGTAGAATATGCTTAGGAGTAAATAAATTATTTCATAGCTCACTTGCGCTCATGCGAAACGTGAGTGATGCAAAAAATGAAATATATTATTTGATTGAAAAATAATAATAATAGTATGAAAAAAACTATATTTTATGTTTTAGAAATATATATAAATAGCTGAAATAATTATTTGATGTTTATTATGATTAGTATAGGAAAAAAATTAATAACAATAAAAAATAACCACATGGTAACACATATACACTTATAATAAGGTTTTTACATTACGACGATTCGTATATATATATATAGCAAGGAGATAAAAAATATATATACCATTGTAAACTTACCCTAAGGTTCTAAATAGACCCATTAACATGATTAGAAAAAAAAATAATAAACGAACAAATAAAATAAAACATAGGTATAAGTATATGTACATAACGAGTGGTGAGTGTGTGTAAACAAGAAGTTGAGGTTGGGCGTTGGCATGAGGCGTGTTGAAGAAGCGAGCCAAAGGAGACGGGATCTCAAATTCTCTGGAATAACAGAGGATTGAAGGAGAAGCTAATATGTATGAGGCAGGAGATTGAAGACGGAGCCATTTCAGTGTCTGTTGGTGAGTGCGGATGGTAAAATGAACAAATAGGGGGGAATTGAAACACAAGGAAGATGGGAAACTGGTGTTGTGCTTGAAGGAAAGTGACCGAGCTAGCTGGTTTGTTTTGCCTGGGCATGCATCACAGCAGGAATAGAGGAAGCTTACTGCTGCATGCTGCTGCTATTATCGTCGAACGAGCAAATGAAGAAGAAGAGGAACAAATGGACGGGAGCTTGTGAGGAGCTACTGGCTGGACGGACTACAGCCGTTGGTGATGCTCTGTTTTGAAGAAGAAGAACCCGAGCTACTGTAGCTCACGTAATGAAAGAAGAGGAAGATCAGCCCTGCTGGTTTGCTGCTCCTGTCGCCATTGAACGAGAAGAGGAAAAGGAGGAGGGTGCTGTGGAGTGTGGAAGGGTGTGACGAACAGAGGGATGGGAGGCAGCAGAGTAGCGATACTTGGTTGCTGCGCTGCTGTTGCTGTCTTCACTGTGGAATAGAGAAAGGAAACGAAGAAGAGGACGAAGGAAAGAGATCAGCTCGGATTGGTTGCCATCTGCTGCTACTAATGCTGCTACAGCTGCTTGTCGTTGCTGAACGGGGGTCTACTGTAATCCGTTTTTGCAATTGGAACCTGAAAACAGAGAAAGGGAAATGGAGCAAGGGATCCGTTGCTGCTGCTATTACCGAGCCGTAAAGGTCCTCATTGCAGAGTGTTGAGGCAATTGTGATACAAGTTGGTTGCCGTGAGCCTTGGTGTTTGCTGGCTACGGATTGAAACAAGAGAAGAGAGGAAGACCAAGCTGTTGGTAATCAGTGAAACAAAAATAGGGGAGCCATGTGGGTTGAGTAACTACTATGGGGGGTGAAGTTAGAGTGACTAATAGAGTGATGGTAACGGTGAACTGATGCGTGGTGTATATGTGTTTGAGTGTTATTACCGAAGAATGAAGATGAAGCCGAGTGCATTCTTGGGTGAAATGGACTGAGGAAGAGAAGAAGAACAGGGCATGGAAGGGATGGAATTGCACCTATGAGACTGATGTTGCTGTACGTAGGTGTGCAGACTGGTCCGTGATGAATCCAAATAAAGGAACTGAAGTGATGACCCCATTAGTGTGATTTGGAGTAAGTGGAGTACGAGCTGATTTTAGTGGAGTTGTGGATCTTCCAGCAAACTGTGCTCTACTTGTTGGTCAGCTGGTTGATTGGAATGGAGAGGTAAGGAAAATTATGATTAATGTTAATTCGGTGTGTTTAACTAATAATGGAATTACAGAGTAATTTCCTAAGACACTATAAAGTTTTGAATCCAGTATAATATGAATAATTGATATAAATTGATTATAACTGATATAAATTGATTAGAACAATAGAGTTTTTGATAGGCTACCCGTCTTATTATAATAAAATTTATAAATAGATGTCTACTTAATTAATTCAAGTATTTAAATTAAGGTCATGAATTTAGGTCGTTACGGATCTAAATTAGGAGATTAAATGAATGGAAATTATTTGAATTGACACTCAACCATGATCTTAGCAAAACTTGATTAGTAGGAAAAGAGTAGAAATCTCAATTACAAATGAGACTACAGATTTGATAAATAGAAGTCTTATTTTGTTCGTAATTATTTCATTTAAGATATGAATAAGTCAATTGGTGCATAACGACTAAGAAATAGAAGAACACATATGTAATAAATTTTAATGTACGAAGTTGATCATGGAAATAATCTTGATTAGTTAAAACTACTAAATTGAGAAGTCATAAAATTACTTTGAAACTTTAGTTAGGAATATTATTGTAATTAAATAAAAATGTATGAAATTCTAAAATTTGGGAATAATCCAAAAATTAGTTGAAGCTAATACCTAGATCCTATGATTAGTTTAGAAATTAATTAAACTTAAGAGTGATTCTATCAGGTGTTAAATTTCAGATTTATATGTATATTAGCGTATGGAGGATCTCAAAGGAAAGCAAGGAGCCCAAAGATCGGCGAAATCAGGTGGACGTGATTTCCTTGCTCATTTGTATTATGTGGATTTAAGATTCAAAGCATTTGTATGAATGGTTCTAGGTTATTCAAATTTTATTAGGAAAATGATTGAAATTGTTTGGTCTATGTGGATGATGTGTGATCTACGATGATTTATTTCGACTTATGCATAATCATCTCATGCCATGATTGAATACAATGACTTGCATTTAGATTTACTTAATTATAACATGCATGAATAGGAAGATAGGTATTTAAATGCCATTGATCATTCATGCGCATTATCATGTTAACTTCCAATTATAGTTTGAATTATATTTTCTAGTGTATTGTATGATGTCTGATATGTTTGGAATTGTTTGTAAAACTAAAATAAGACAATGGTTTATTAAGAATCCAGTATGATTGACGAGCCTGAGGCGGATCTAGGTGGCATCTCCTATATGTCACCGCTTGAGATTGTCGAGCACAAGGCAGATTGTAGGTATTCTCACCCATAGCTGACTGTGACAGCTCAAAGTCTTTGGGAGACGGTACGACGTCGCGATAAGTACACTCTCTGAGGCTGTGATAGTGATGACATGATTGATTTTAGACGGTTATTGGAACCCTCTGAGATTTGATTGGAACACAGGGAATACCGAGAGACATCTCAACCCTCTTCCGGTCTTATACTTTGACCAAAACTAAATGAATGTTTGAAACGCCTAATGTTGAAAGTGTTTGTAATGTTTTGGATTGGGTTTGTATAATGCATGTGATGTGTAGGACCGATCCACTGAGCTTTCGAGCTCACTCCCATTTCTATCGTTCAGGTCCACATGGACTTAGAGTACTATGACCTACGACGGAAGACTTGCACTTGATTGGACACCTCGAGGGGAGGTCGTCCGGGATAGGTGATTTGGGAGTCATATTTTATGTACTGTACTTGATGTCTTTAATGTATTTACATTGGTTTAACTTCGATTGTTTTATCTTTCAATGACTTTCTTTGTTTAACGATTTTGGTTGAAGTGAATAGTTTTAAAATATTTTTCGCCGTATTATTGATGACCCATATTAATGAACCCGGTGAAAGTCTTGAGAATTTGTTTTAATTCTTTTGTTTTGTATGGGAAATTATGCAGAGATTTACTTGAGAACAAATTATTATGTACTTGATTTTGAAGAAAAGATTTTGATAGAACAAAACCTTAGTTAGCATCTCAATTTTCATCGGGGGACAATTCACACGTGAGGTAACACGTGAATGGAGGTCCGGTCAAAAATTGGGGCGTTACATTTATAGGTGAGACTGAGTGGTCTGGGATTACGGCGAACGTCTCAGGCTTAGAGACTGACATAGACCCAGGTAGAAAGCAAAGATAGCCACCTTGTCCCGATTAGCCCGTAGATCCATAGAGAGAGGAGGCTCGAAGGAAGGGGCTGTGCTTTATATGCCATCAGGAGGGACATGTTGCTAAACATTACCCTACCAAAGTAGTGACTTCTGCACCATAGCCATGACCAAAGATGCAATCTCAGATAGGCCAGCAGTAGCAGTAGTAGGGTTAGGTTCATCTGTACGCCACCAACACCCAGACGGATCCCACTTCAGCGGTGGAAGGTACATTTTTGTTGTTTGGTGTTGCTGTGCAGGTATTATTTGACTCTGGTGCTCAAAGATATTTTGTTTCTAAGGATAATGTGAATAAGTTACAATTGATAACAAACCCTTTGGTTGTATCCTTGGAGGTAGCTATGTCGATAGGCGCTACCGTGTGTTCTAGGAAACTATGTCGATGTGAAGACTCTTTTGGAGATCGACTGATTTCAACAGATCTATGTGTGCTCCACATTGGATGGTATGATGTGATATTGGGGATAGACTGGTTGACCCAATATTAGGCTTAGATTGATTGTTAGAGATGGAGAATTACCATCAGGTTGTCATCTAGTGAGTCGATTAAGATTGAGGGGAACATGCAGAAAATGCCCAGATGTCCGAGATTAGCTTTCCTGTATGCTATCAAGCAGAAAGAGGACTTTAGGCAACTCGTGGATGAGGATGCAGAGGGAACTATGGACATTCAGAGGATCCCTGTGGTATGTGATTACGTTGATGTGTTCCCTGATGATCTGCCTGAACTTCCACCACAAAGGTAGATAGAGTTTAAGATTGAGCTACATCCAGGTACTAATCCAATAGCTATTCCACCATACAGAATGGCACTAGTGGAGATGTTGGAGCTAAAGACACAATTAGATGAACTTTTGGCGAAGGGTTTTATTAGAAAGATTGAGTTGCCATGGGGAGCTCCAATCTTTTTTTTAGAAAGAAAGATGGATCCATGAGGTTGTGCATTGACTACTTAAATCTAAATCATGTCACCATTAAGAATAAGTACCCATTACCTTGAATTGATGACCTTTTTGATCAGTTGAGAGGAGCATAGTACTTTTCTAAAATATATCTAAGGTCGGGTTACCATCAATTGAGAATCCGAGAGTTAGATATACAGAAGACAACCTTTAGAATGCGGTATAGTCACTTTGAATTTACTCTGATGCCATTGGGTTTGACTAATGCACCAGCTTCGTTCTTGGATCTAATGAACATAGTCTTCAACGAGTTTCTAGATCAGTTTGTCATTGTCTTTGTTGATGACATTCTAATATATTCTCGGACAGACACTGAGCACGGGCAGCACTTGCATACGATCTTGGAGATTGTTAGAAAGAACTAGTTATATACAAAGTTTAGCAAGTGCGAGTTTTGGATGAAGAAGGTCAAGTTTCTTGGTCACATCCTCTCAGCATATGGGATAACAGTGGAACCAGAGAAAGTACAGGTAGTATTCAACCGGGAGCAGCCCATTCCCCTAAGTTAGCAAGTCCTATGACAAAGTTTACCAAAAAAGGGAAAAACTTATTTGGAATGAAAAGGGTGAGGAGTCATTTCAAGAGTTGACAAGACGGTTGACTTTAGCACCAGTTTTGATCACACTGACACTTGGTGTGAAGTACACCTATGCACAGACGCATCATTTAGCGATTTGGGTGTAGTGCTAATGCAGGAGGGATAGGTAGTGTCTTATGCTTCATGGTAATTGAAGCCACATGAACAGAATTATCCCACACACAATTTGGAGCTTGCAGCAATCATGTTTGCACTAAAAATCTGGAGGCACTATCTTTATGGTAAAAGTTTTGACTTATATTTAGACCATAAGAGCCTCAAATATATCTATACTCAGAAGAAACTGAATCTACGTCCGCGGAGATGGCTAGAGTTCCTAAATGACTATGACTTTTAGTTGCACTATCATCCAGGTAAGGTAAATGTTGTTGCTGAGGTGCTTAGTAGAAAATCTAGTAGGAAGGATGAAGAAGTGGGACAGATGTATCAGCTGATTAGTTAGTATAATTTGGGTATAGACGCTGATGAGCAACAAACATATATGTATACCATGACTTGCCAGCCAGACATTCTATGCTAGTTCAGAGATGAACAAAGGATTGATAAATGGATTATGGATTTGACTAAGGGCGTCAGATAGGGCAAGCATACGAATTTTAGACTTGATATGGATAGTGCACTGAGATTGGGGGATAGAATCTGTGTATCTCGTTTTGGATAGGCGAAAGGAACCCTACTGATGAGGCACATTAGACTAGATACACTATGCATCCAGGTGAGGATAAGATGTATCAGAACCTGAAGAAAACCTTCTGGTGCAGAGGGATGAAAAGAGACATAGCCAAGTATGTCTCGTTGTGTTTGACTTGTCAGCAAGTAAAAGGCCGAGCACAAGAAGTCATCATGACTGTTGCAGCCACTTCCGATTCTAGAATGGAAGTGGGATAGTATTGCAATGGACTTTTCCAATAGCTTGCCGAGAAGACATTGTATGGGTCATCATGGATCGATTAATGAAGGTAGTGCATCTCTTACCTATTCAATCTACCAAAACAGTGAGTAGACTGGGTGAGCTATTTGTTCGAGAGATAGTGAGATTGCATGAAGTTCTCAAGAATATAGTGTCAGATAGAAATTTCAGATTTATGTCTCAATTCTAGTTGAGCTTATAGAAGGAACTAGGAAGCAGACTCACCATGAGCTCAACATTTTACCCACAAATAGATGGGCAGTCATAGATGGTCATTCAGATACTTGAAGATATGCTTAGAGCATGTGCCATAGATTTAAGAAGTAATTGGGGCAATCATCTACACTTAGTTGAGTTCTCATATAATAACAACTACCAAGCAAACATTAAGATGGCTTCATATGAGGCGCTTTATGGCAGACCTTGTAGATCACAATCTTGTTGGGTAGATTTCGAAGACAAGTACTCACTGGACCCTAGTTGATTGAGGAAATGAACCTATAGGTTAAGTAGATCCAGAAGAGGCTAGCTATAGTGCAGAGTAGAAGGGGATCAGATGGTTTGGTGTTAAGGAGAAGCTATCACCATGGTATATCTATCCATTCGAGATTCTTAGATGGGTCGGTGCATGTAGATATGAGTTAGATTTGTCGAATAGAATGTCCTCAATACATAATGTGTTCCATGTTTTGATGCTACGGAAGTATGGGCCAGACCCTTCACATGTTATACATGGGAGGATGTCGTACTTTGAGCTACTTATGAGGAACCAGCTGTTAGGATACTTGATCGTAAAGTGAAGAGTTTCAAGACCAATGACATATCCCTGGTCAAAGTTTTGTGGAGGCATCATAACCTGGAGGAGGCGACTTGGGAGTTAGAGAATGAGATGTAGAGAAAGTACCCAGATTTCTTCACTAGGAGCACCTGATGTAGGTACCCTCTATTTAAATTTCTAGGACAAAATTTCTTTTAATGGGAGTAGATTGTAATACCCTGAATTTTTCAAACGCTTACATATCAAAAATTAATTTTTAAAAATTACGAAATAAATGTAAAAATATTTGAAAACATGTTTTAAATGTTTATTATATGGTATTTTATGAAAAATAAAATATATAGGAATGTTGGATAGTTGGGAAAAACTTGGGAAAACATTAAAAAAAAATGTTGCATTGGCGACTGAGGTTAGTGAACGGGGTCATTGGTGACTGAGGTCAACAACCGCAGTCATCAAAGGAAAAATCATGAATAAAAAGAGAAAAAAAAACCATGGTTACTGACGGGCCGACTGTGGTAATTACATGATATTTAAAAAGTTTCAAGCTCTAATTTCATCATTTCACTCACAAATTTCTCTAAATCATTCAAGAGCTTCAGAGAGACGATTTAGAGCTGATCCAAGGATGATATAAAGGTCTGAGGTAGGAATCTTAACCTCTCAATCATTTTAGTTCAAGATTTGTGTATTCATTTAGAAAATTATACAGATTTAGTATCAGAAACTAAGGATTTGAGAGTTCTTGATGCATGAAGCGATCCTGAACCAAGTAAGCTTGGATCTTCCATATAAATTAAGATTTTATCAATTTAGAACTGAATTTTGGAATTTTTAACTGTTTATTTGTAATTTTTGATGGATCTAGAGGATTTTAACCTATTTGGAGGGTTCTTAGAGGTGCAATTCCTTGGATAGGTAATAAAACTCAATCTACTCATCCTTTGAAGTAGCGGTCAGTTTTAAATATGTTCCATTCTTAATTGGGAACATGTTGACTATAATTTTGCACCTTAAGGTGGTAAAAAGGAAAATCTGAATTTATAACCCTTCTAAGTAAATAATGAAATTTATATTTTTAGATTTTGGACTTTTGAGTGTTGATCTTTGTGAGTAGGCGCAAGGGTTATCTGACATATACAGGTGGGCAACATTCTCTTGCTTACTAGTACTATGTAGACTTAAAGTTCAAAGCATGATGTTTGTGTAGCCTAGGATGTTAGATATATGTTAGGATGTGTATGATTCTTGAATGCTTTGATTGACGATTGAGCATAATGTCTGGTTATATACTTTTAGTATTTGATTGAATATGAAGCGTAATGTCTAGTTATTTCTATTACTTGCTACATGATTTAGATACCTTGCATGATGATATTGCATAGAATGAAATCTATTGAAAACTAAAAAAGATTAAATTAAAACTTAAAATTTGACATATAAGGGCAATGTTGGCATCTGTTGATGACTCGTGGACGTGGGCATATTTGCCGCACGACATCTTTTGGATCCCATCGTTAGTGTTCTTAACGAAGTTGCCTGCGACGACTGAGGGTTCCTCAGACGGGTGAGCCATGACTGTACACCATTGCAACTATTCTTGAATGTGTGTCAGGGTCATGAACGGTAGCGTAGCTCGAGCCATTATTGACCAAGATCGACTTTTGGACACTGAGATACACCGGGAGAAGATCTTTTTCAGTTTTAGAGTACAACAAAACAAATGAATGCTTAAAACTATTAATGTAATGAAAGTGTGTGCATGTTTTATATTTTGGTTTATTTAATACTAGTGATGTGAAGGGATGATCCATTGAGCTTTCGAGCTCACCCCATTTCCTTTTACAAGTACTTGCAGAGGTAGAATACACTGATGGATTGGAGGATGTAGGGTAGCCTCACTGGGAGGTTATTACAAAATTTTGGTTTATTTAATTTTGAAATTGTTTTAAGTGAAAATTTTATTTTGTGAGGAAAAGTGGGATCATGTTGCTCATTTTACTGTATATTTGTGATATAAATTTTGAAACCTTGTATTTGTTTTGAACCGTGATTTTTTTAGTAAGCTTTTGAAGAAATACTTCAACTACAAAGGAAGTGTATATTTTTCTTAGTATATTTGAACTATACAACATTGACTATGTATTTTGATATTTGATTCCGTTGCAGTATCTTGATTTATTGTGAATAATTTCTCTGAAAATTTGGTGATGTAATTTTAATGTGAATTTACTATTAGTTGAACAGTTGTATGAAATGGTTTTCTTATTTTACTCCACTAAGAATGGTGGAAAGGATGGGCAAGAATTTTATGGTTTGAGGGAAGGTTAGTGACGATCCCAGTCTCCAACGTCCGAAGATTGATGTGATTTATCTTGCACGCACTACATCGTAGCCGAAGGGGAGTGCGAGTCTCAGTGCTAGGCCCTGACATGACGCGTGGTGGTGTATGGCTCCTAAAGCAGGGGCAGAGGTGTCACACACTTCCTCTAATTCCCACATGTGGACTACTCGGCCGGGAAGTGGCCTTGTCACTTTACCTTTCCTTTTCTTTGTCCCATGTCTCAAAGGCTTCTTGAATACTTAATTCAAAGAGATTTTCTAAAACACATGTAATTGATAAAAATGGGTATCATTCATTGATAAATTAAGTGGTACATAACCTTCAAGTTTATTACACCGATTTAAATTTTAACAAAGTAAAATCATTAGGGCTAACATGTTCGACTTAAATAATAAGGAAAAATTAAGAGAAACTTAATCCATGCAACCTCATTCTTTAGTTTCTTGTAATGTTAGAAAAGAGGGTTAAGCTCAAGAACATAGTGGATCATACCAAATATTTAAGTCATTATTTCAACAAATATGATATGCATGTCAAGCACGTTCAATACTTAGATGATTCAAGCAATTCATTGTTCACTAGTTGGAGTTAAGACCGAAAGGGTTGACCTCGATGTTCATTCACATCAAAGAGAGGAAAAAGCAATCCTTATGCTAGTTTTCAATGGATCTAGGGTTATATCTATTATCTGAGAACTAGGGTCTTACCCATTGTTCCATTCTTTTGAACTAGAGACGACACCGTCGTTCCATTCTTGAGAGCACCCATAGTAATACTCTGTGGGATATTGCATTGGTAAGTGGTTGTAACAGCCCAACCCTTGAATCTGGTCACAAACACCACTATCTGGATGCCTTCATCTCTTGACTCGAGACATAGTCATAATCACATGCGATTGCCTCTGCTTTCACCGTTCAGGCATTGAGATATTGCCATTTCTCATATCATCTCCTACTTTGTTTATACTAGGTCACATCCCATCAAACATCAGAGTAAACATTAAATAAACATGATAATCTAGAACATGGATAAACAACAAAGGGACGATAAGCTAAATGGAATGAATCAACTTACTCATAACATTAATTAAATGCTGGCCCATGACTGAGGTTCATATGAAAAAGTAAATACTTGGCTCAATGGTCAATTCCAATAAATAAAGGGACAAATAAAGTGACGTGGGTGCCTTTTCCTTACAACTGATAAATAATGAGTGACTTTACTCCTACACAACCTCAATAGTGAGATGTACCATAACTACAAAAATATCTGCTCCACACTTGTCAATACAATTGTCTTCATTGATTACCTGAAAAAGATATTAGTGAGGTGAGTTCAAGAGTCTAGTGGATTATATACAACACATTTTGAACATTATTAAAGTCGAAAACATCAACCATGCAAAGACTTATAAAACATTAAGCATTTCAAGTAATTTAATTATTTAAGTTGACATTAAGATCGAAAGGGCTCTCCTTGGTATTCCCCATTAGGTCTAGAATATCAAAGTAATGCCCGCAGGCTTGTTACCTATTCAAACTATCTTCTGGATGACTTTCAAGTCTACATGGTGTTCTTAACTATAATATATAATGATTTTCAAGTCTACATGGTGTGTGATGTGTTAAAAGGTCATAATCGACATATGTGGATGTATTTCTTTCTTATGTACCACAATCATATAGCGAAGCACTGTAGTAGTTTATGCACATGCATGAAAAATGAAAAAAAAAGAAAGTATGAATCAATATCGTAGTCGCTAGCATGGGCTATTTTGCATTATCGCGGCAACGTACCACGTTATCTGGGTTCTGGGCAGGGTTGTCATTAGCACGGTACCATGGAGTGTTGGTGTGGTAATGTGATAGTAAACAGTGCACTACCACGATGCTTATTGCGGTAGTTATGTGATTCCCCAGAATTAGTTTTCTATTCGCAATTTCCTTCATTTATCTAATACATGAGACCCTACCGCATTACATTGCAGACCTAAAAACATGTAATATACAAAGCAGAACGATATCATGCCTTGCTGCTAACTCTTGTCTCCTTCTTTTACTTCACACAGATGCTGCAAATGATTCTACGATTGTGTTTGATTAAGAAAACATGCTGAACCTTAGATAGTGTGTGACAAAGATCGAAACATGTTTCTATGTGAGTTATAGTGTGTTACCTGTATACAAATCTTAGTAATCGCACCTCAGTTTGATTCCTCACCAGCAACACTATTCTCCTTCTCTTAATGCTTGTAAGATAGTTAAGAAAGGATAGGGATTGGATAGATCTAGTTCAGAATGGTGTGGGGGCGAATGAAGTTGGCTAAGAGTGCCTGGTATCGATTATTGGGAGAAAAGTGCATGGCTGTAGGATGAATAATGAGATTAGGGTTTCTCACCACACTGTTCACATATACATATACACACACACACGCAGATATATATATATATATTATGTATAATTACAATAATGCAATAGCGTTACCCTAGTAGTCAAACTGCGTTAATTTTTTTTTGGGTTCTAAATGCGTTACCGCGGTAGTCTTAGACACTACTGCAGTAACCAATATAAAATCCCATTTTCTAGGTTTTGTATGACATTACTGTTGTAGTCTATGTGACTACTGCGGTAACCTTGGTTGATCACCGTGTAAAGCCCTAATCTTCACTCTGATTCACCAATTCTCACGAACATCGACTCGTACTTCCTATTTACCATGGTTAACGGATCTTCGTAA
This sequence comes from Tinospora cordifolia, assembly GCA_030144865.1. Taxonomy (NCBI): domain Eukaryota; kingdom Viridiplantae; phylum Streptophyta; class Magnoliopsida; order Ranunculales; family Menispermaceae; genus Tinospora; species Tinospora cordifolia. The sequence goes on from JAJIYU010004897.1 coordinate 17,353, forward strand.
GGTTTATGGCACTCAAAATATTTTTATGGAATTTGTTTTAATTTGTCAAAATTTGTATGAGTTTTAGAGTATTACTATGGTTCTATTCTTTATACATCTTTCTTTAAGTGTAAACTGAATCATCATGTAACTACAATAAGTGTGAACTTGCATTAAACATGTAAGCATAGTAACATCATGGATCATATCATCACAAATCATTTATGTGAGTCTAAGCATGCATATTCTACATGTGAAATGTACAATCAACTCAAAATAAAGCATGTAAATTCAATTCATAGAGATCATGGATAGTTACACACATATAAATCTTATTGGAATCGAAATAAGAAAGTAAAACTTGGAAATCGCTTCCACATTTAACACTTAAATCCTTCTAGTCCTTATAGCACTATTTCAAGCTTTCTTAAGCCTTCAACCTTCTTTTTTCACTCAAAGAGAGAGTAAGGAGAGCTTTTTTCTCTTGAGCTAGAAGAGAACTAAGAAGAAAATGAAGAAGAAAAGAATAAGCATACTCTCTTTCACTTGAGAATGAAGAAAATAAGAATGAGATGAGATGGTTTGAGGGGAAGAGAAGGGTGGTATTTATAGGCATGTCATCATTAGCCATACACCCCATTCCACTACCCCATATTTTAATAGTTAGCCACCTCATTCTACTACTCATATTTTAATAGCCAACCACCCCATTCTACTACCCATATTTTAAGGACTTGTGCGATATTTTTATTATATATATATATATATATAATTTTTTTAGCTTTAACAATTACTTATGGAGTAATTAGGATAGTGATCATTTTTTCACTTTTCATGTGAATTTATTATCTTACCCTTAAGTGGCAAGATTACCATTTTATCGTTGGATATTTAATGTGTTTTGGCAATTTAATGAACTTTATTAATTTGTACATTCTTAAAATTCAAGAATTTTTCAGGGTATTATAGAAGGATCAGTTGGAAGATAAGACTAAGAGGCTAATTGTCGAGATCGTCCAGGTGAGTGAGGGCCAGGCCACGGTTTAGTTGACCTTGAAGCGATGGAAAAGGAGAAAGCCTCTCTTGTCTAGAGGGTGACCGAGCTTGAACGAGATGAAATTTCGTGGAAGGCTATTGAGGAATTTCAAGAGATACTTGTTGAAGAATATGATGAGGGGCAGTGCCAACTTTGCATGGACTTCAACGATTATTTCAAGGACACGGTCAACCTTTTGGACTTCAACAAATACATCTACAAGCACTTAGATATAGGACAACAAGAAGCAACTACTTAGTAGCTTGATTTGGATGCTTCACAACTAAGTTGGATTGCTTGATGGCTGAGGAGGTGGTGCCTAATAAGGTAGGAGGCCTAAGGAGAAGCCAGGGGTGAGTTTGAGGGTAGTCATTCTCGGTTCTTACCTAGAAGATCAAACATGACCAGCCTTCCTCTTCTAGTTATTTCTTTTACTGTTGTTACTGTCTCTCTTTTCTATTCTTTTTTCTTTTAGTTTTGACGTGATGTACCATATTATTGAACAAATACAATCTTTTAGTTATTCGTTGTCCCTTCTTTTGGTTACTGAATTCTCTCTTTTTTATATTGCCAATTATAGCTAATAGATTAGTGTTAGACCTCACCATCCTTGGCTAAGTGTTAGATCTGAGCAAGTTATAAAAGATGAGTTGTAGATAAAGGGTGGATAGATTGTGCTATAGCTAGCTCCAAGGAGAGGCTCTAGACTTAGAAAATTTTTATAGAATCATGCCAAAACTAGGTTCGTGGAGAGGCTATGGGCGTAGGAGATTTTCATAAAATTGTGTCATAACTAGGTCTGAGGGTAGAAGCTCTAGACTTGAAAAATTTTTGTTGAATCATGTTATAGCTTGGTTCGATGAGAAGTTGCGGACTTAGAAAATTTTCATAGAATTAGACCACAACTAGGTTTGAGGGGAGGTTATCTTTGTTTGGACCTCTGGATGCTCTAGGTTTATTTTGGGGCCTTCTTTCTGATAATAATCTTAGCATATTTCTCTTTTAGGCTACATTAGGTTTTTCTTGAGACCTTCCTAACGATAATCCAAGCAGATTTCTCTACTTTGTACCCTAAGGCATTCGAGGTCTTTCTTGATACCTTCTTCTTGGCAATAATCCGAGTAGATTTCACTAGTTAGACCCCCATGGTACTCATGGTCATTCTTGAGAGCTTCTTCCTAGCCATAATCCAAGTAGTTTTTTTTTTTTTTTTTTTTTTGCTTGAACCCTAGGGTATAACAGGGATGATTTTGAAACTATTGTTGAACTCAAGGAATATTAGTCCAAATGGGAAATATTCTCATTGACATAGTAAAATCCATGTCTGATTGCATGCATACAAGTGAGGCTTTATTGATAACAAACCTTAAGGTGCACTACGTTCATGGTTTGGTGAGCTTCCTTGCATCCAAATCTTCCAATTTGTAGACTCCTTGCTTAGGGCTTGCTATAATTCAATATGGTCCTTCCCAATTTGTTCTAAGAGCCCCTACTTCCGATTCTTTGTGTTAAGCATTACTTCACAAAGTACTATGTCCCTTGTTTGGAAGGTTTGTGGTTTGACCCTTAAGTTGCAATACTTTCTCATTCTTCTTTGATAAGTGGCTACCAAGAGTTGTGAGTCTTCCCCTTTTTCTTCTATCATGTCAAGGCAAGTTCGTAGTTCTTCTTCATTTTGCTTTTTAAAAAAATGTTCAAAGCGTAGGGATTCCATCTTTATAGGAATGAACACCTCCATCCCGAAACCTAAGTCTATAGGTGTTTCTCTTTTGGTTGTTCTGGTCATAGTTTAATATGACCATAGCACCTGTGGCAATTCTTTGGCCTAGTCACCCTTTTTCACCTTTATTCTCATTTTTAAAGTGTACTTGATAATCTTATTGATGGTTTCACCTGTCTATTTGCTTGTGGATGAGCTTGAGTGGAAAAAAGTGTCCTATCCCAAGTTCCAAGTAGAAGTTCTTAAATCTTACATTGTTGAACTATTTACCATTATCTTAGATAATGGAATAACATACCTCGAACCGACACACAATTAACTCCCATATAAATTTCATGGTTTTTGGCTCAATTATTTGCATGAGGGGTTTTGCTTCAAGGCACTTGGTGAAGTAATTTACTCCCACTATGATGCATTTGATTAGCCTTTAACCATTAGTAAGTGTTCGATAAGTCTACACCAACTAAGCGAAAAGCCGATGGGCTTTTTTAATTGCATTAGGGGCATTTGGAAGTGTTCAAATCAGCTCCTTTAGAAACAATCACACCTCTTAGATATCTCTATCATATCCTTGGTCAATGTAAGCCAGTGGGATCCTCGTTTTAGCAATTTATGTGCTAGCACTCTTCCTTAGAGTGATTTTCATAAAGCCCAGTATGGATTTCTTATTGGACTAGCTTTGCATTTTCTTATAATATGCATTTTAGGCATAGTAAGCTATAACCTTTCCTGTACAGTTTGTCATTGATTAATGCGTACCTCCCAACTTGTCATTATGTCTTCCTTGCCTCCATTTGGGTATTAGGGAGCTTCCTTGGCTTCAAGTAATCATAAATAGGGTCCATCCATGTTAATTATTTTCAAATTTCCAATAGTTTATTTCCAATGATGTGATGCAATAAGTGTTTGATGGGAACATGTTCCACAATTTCTTATCCGGCGATAAATCCTAGTTTAGATGCATCCGTGAGAGTGTTTCATGAGAAAAGAACTTGATTAACCTTAAATTCTTCAAAAGGGTTGAGTAGCCTTTGCGCTTCCATGAGGTAAGTTTGCATTCGCTCATTCCTCAATTTATATTCAATGTTGATTTGGTTAACAATCCTTGCCATTCACAGTTAATGTGGATTCTTTGCACCTCCTAGTTTTCAACAGTGTGAAGGCCTGCTAGCAAGGCTTCATACTCGACCTCATTATTAGAGGCTATGAATTTGATCCATATAGTCTTAAAGTGCTTTCGACTCTTTGGTGACACAAGTACAATTTTTTATCCGTATGTACTTGTTTGCAAGATGAGCCATCTATAAACAAACACCAAGTTCTTGTAGTTTCTTCGTCATGGTGTTCCGTTCTAGAGAACTCCTTAATGAAATCTACTAAGGCTTGACTTTAAATAGCTATTCTCAGTTGATATTCAATATCAAACTCCCCTAGATTGATTGCCTACTTGGCTAGCCTTTGGGAAACATTGTGTCTTTGCAGTGTCTGTCGAATCAGGTGCTTTGTTAGCACAATGATGGTATGTGCTTGGAAGTAAGACCATAGCTTCCTATTGGATGTTACAGGTGCTAAAGCAAGCTTTTCCATCTCTAGGTTTTTGTTTTTCCATCAAGGAGGGTTTTGCTAATGTAGTATATGGGCCTTTGTTGCCCTCAATCTTCTTTTATCAAGATTGAGCTTACAATGGCTGTTGACATGGACAAATACAAGTAAAACTTCTCCCATTTAATTGGTTTGGAGAGTAAGTGAGAAATGGATAAATATTCTTTCAATTCCTTAAAAGCTTGCTTATTATCCTTATGTTGCACAAGATGTTTTACTTTGATTATCCTAAAGAAAGGAAGGCACTTATGAGCGGATCGTGAAACAAACTTATTCAATGCTGCAATGCATCCAGTTAACTTCTTCACTTCAAGGTCCTTAGAGAGTTCATTTCTAGGATGACTTTGATTTTATTCAATTTTGCTTCTATTCCCCTTTAATTGACCTTAAATGTAAGAAAAAATGTGGTTTTGATTTTAAAGACATCTTTACGGTCCTGTAGATGTTGAACATAGGTCATGCTTTTTACTAACATAACATTTACATAGACCTCCATGTTGATTCCAATCTTTTCTTGAAAGACTTGATTTACCATTCATTGATATGTAGCTCCCGCGTCTTTTAATCCAAAGGGCATAATCGTGTAGCAATATAACTCATATCTGTAATGTACACCATTTTCTCCTCATCTTTGGGGGACATCTTTATTTTATAACAATCTAAGTATGCATCTATGAAGTTTAATAGCTCGTGCCTAGCAATTGCGTCTACCAGTTGATTTATCAAGGGAATAGGGAAGTTGTCTTTGGGGCATGCTATATTTAAATCAATGACATTTATGCATGTTCTCTACTTGCCATTAGGTTTCCATACCATGACCACATTTGCAACCATTCTGGGTAGGTGGCTTCTCAGATGAACCTAGCTTTGAGAAGCCTACTCATCTCGTCCCTTAATGCTTGTGCTTAGTTAGTACTAAGAAATCTTTTCTTTTGTCGAACATGGGTCATAATAGGGCTTTCCTTCAACTAATGCATAACAATCTCTTTTCATATTCTAGGAAAATCTTGGTGAGACCAAGTGAAAATATACAAATATTCCCTGAGCTCCTTGATAACTTTAAAACTCTTGTCATAGAGTGGTACCAATCTTTATTGTCTTCTTTTGATCTTCGGTTATCGCTACCTTTTTCCATTCATCTTGGGCATTCAAACTTGATGTCTCAAGCCTGGGGTCAAAGTTATCCTAAAATAGCCCCTCCATTTGTCTGAGTTCTTCTTTTCTTTCTTTAATGTTACTCGATCTTCTCCCTTTCAGAGTAGTCATATAACATTATCTTAATTCAAGTAAGCTACCTCAAACTATTCCTACTTCTTGTTTGATCAGGAACTTTATAGCTAGGTGATATGTGAAGACTATTGCCTTCAAATAATTTAGGGGTAGTCTCTCAATGATCACCTTGGAGGCTAATTCTCCTTTAATGACTAGAAAATTCACCATTGTTGTTACTTCATGCTTTTTTTCACCTACAACCACTAGAAAGGTGATTTTTCCATTTTGGATTTGTAACACCCCAACCCCCACATTCCTTGAGTTTTGGACAACCACCATTATTCGATAGTGTACTTAACCAATTGGCGGGTCGGGCTGGTGTTACATTTACAAGTGACATACACTTGACTTTCTATTTTTCAATACCACATGCCTT
>JAJIYU010004898.1:0-23304 GCA_030144865.1 Tinospora cordifolia
CCTTACTGAACTCTGCGTATAAATTTTGGGTTAAGTACTCTTGAATCTCAATGAGGCATGGGATAAAAGGAATAAGAAGTCAAGTTGTGTACTTGTAAAGTAATACTGGCTCGGCCCGTGTAACACCCCAACCCCCTAGAAACAAGTTTTAGCTCAACCACAAGGTGGGTTGGGTCGTATGTTATATTTATAAGTACTTAACTTGCATCTCAATTCTTTTATTCTAACACTTATTGAAATACTTATGAAGACACTTCCATTGAGTTTAATGTTCAACAAGATAATGCAAGTGAATAAAGAAAAACTTTAAATCTTTTTTCATTCAAATAAGATAAAAAGATTACATTCTTGAATCAAATCCAAAGATTGAGTACATAAATCTAAAATCTAAAAGTAAAATTCAACAAAAGTCTAAAAATCAAAACTTGGCAACATAGCTTTACAATGGAAATCCTAATACTTAAAAAGAATCTAATATCCATAATCTTCATGATTGAATTAACTTTTGAAAAAATAAAAGGAATGGGATGAGCACATAGCCTAGTGGATCATTTATTAAGTAGCTAAGCTATTGTTTCAAATCAATAACACATCCAATTTCACACATTTTCAAACATTAAGTGATTCATACATCACTTTGGTTCAAGTTAACAATATGACTGACAGGGGTTCTACTCCCTTGATGGTCTTAATTTAGATACCCCTCTTTAGGGTGGAAACACATTTCTTTGTCACTTTCCATTAGATGCCACATACCAAGTACCCCTTAGTTGTGGCCCCCAACCACATACTCCAAGCATGTGTTAAGAACACCCATAGCATCCACACGAGTCACTATGACAGTTCATGGTTCTGATCTTCACTTTTTTATGTTTAAGATCATATAATCACAAAAGAAATTCAGAATATAAATTTTAGAATTTTAAAAAACCAAGAAATCATAGAAACATCATATAGCATGCTTAAAACATTGAATCAAATCTTAAACATGGATTCAAAGTATGGCATGCTCTCGTGGGTGATTAAAATATAAAAACATGCTAAACTAAAATTGAAACATGATTAAACATGCTGAAAATAAAATAAAACATACTGAAAATTAGAATTTTAAACAAGCATGAATATGCTAGAAATTTGAAAGAGCAAAGTAGAAGTTCAAGAAATCTCCTCCACCTCAATTCGAGTTTCTTGTTGAATCCAAGGGAGGTTCCTCTTATCTATCACTTTTAGAACTTCAAGAACAAGAAAAAAAGAAACTACAAATGATAACTTCTCACTGAAATTGAAAGCAAGAATAAAGAAGGTGAAAAGAGGTTGCCCAGAAGAAGGTTAGAACAACCAAAGAAAAGGATTTCAACTCTTGCTTTGGGATGAGAAGAATGAGAGCAACTAAGGGGGTTAATATAGATTTTCAAGCACTTAGGGGACGTCCAGGGTAGCTTGGGTAGCTCACAAAGTTGCGCAACTTTCCAAACACTCATGGGACAGTTTGGATTGAAATATGTATGTGGGCTAATGGACCACTAAAGCTTGTTAATTTCATATGAACCTTGCTTTGATTCTCTATTAAATTTGTTAATTAATTTTAGAGAATAATTGCAGGATTAGAACACTTCTAATCTTAGCTGGAACGTCCCCTTGTGGATAAGATCTGCTCATAAGACTTTCTTATTCAGTCTCTTGCTTGTTCATCACACAAGATACGTATGGAATGCTTCCTATTTCTTCATTCTTGGATGTCAAGCATGGGGAGTATGCTATTAGTCTTGAAAAGACACCATAACATAGTCTAATATTCATATCTAAGTTTAAGAAAAGACACCATACGTGAAAATCATTTAATTTAGGAGCCAAAATGTGAGAGAAAAGTTTCCATTTTTTATTTTCTATTGTGAGTGTGGGACGGCTAAGGTTATGGTGTCTCATTTAGATTTTAAACCCTTCTAATTTGGTTGATTCACATGTGTGCACAACAAACACACAACTATGGACCGATTTTGCATGAATAGGGCATGGTGCACATGATCACTTGTCTTGGTGTATGGAATCACCCTTCTCGGAATTTCCAATTCCTATAAGATGTCTCATTCATTGGGTAGGTGTGGGCATACATGATCAGTTCTATGGCATATGGGATCACATTTCATGAATTCAAATGAAACTATTTTGACCTTTACTAGCATCTAGAAGGTTCAAAAAGCAAGAAAATGCAAATATGTGGTAAACAAACGTTTCCAATGAGAAATTAGGCATTTAGGATCACTGTTAGTTGGAAAACGAGCTAACAAAGCCCTTTTGTCTTGAAGTCTTTCGAAACAAGTAACTAAACTTTTAAAGCACCCATTTGAGTGAAGGAGATTTGTTCTGAATGAATTGTTGGTAGATTCTCTACAAAAGAACTCTTGTTGCACATGGATCATTTGAGAGTGTGTAAATAGACTAGCAAAAGCTACTTGAAATCCTACCAATATCTTTTTATTCAGTAAAACACAACTCTAATATTAAAGTGACCCCTTTATCGAGAAATTTGACTCAAAATCTATGTCTGGTATCTAAATGATATTGAAAATATCTTTAACTCCCTTCTAATTGAGTAAGTGAACAAGAAAAACTTATTTAGGTCACGAAAGTGGGTTTTACAAGAACAATTAGCCCTTTTCTTGCAAGAGAAAATAAAAAAGAACAATATTAAATTGTTTAATTAACTGCTAGAGCACAAAGAGGCCAAGAACAAGTGTTGTGTTTCTAGTACAACAGGTGCTATAGCAGTTGAGAATGCCATAAGTGACAAATCTCACACTGCAGTGATGCTTTTGTCAAGCAATTAGGCACTGAAAAGCACCTTTGGTATCCAAACGAGCTAGAAAAGGGCGTTAGGGAGTGCTATCGAATGAAGTGAGAAAGTAAGCATTAAAATCTCTTTTAACCAAAAGCAAATTGTTCTAAGTGTGGTATTTGTTTCCTTTTGTACAGTAAAAACAATATAAACAAGTTGTTTGTTCAATTTTTAATGTGTAAAGAGAGGAACGTTGACTACTTTTATCTCGATGAGTACGTAGCCTGCTAAGAATGCAATGAGCTCAAATTTATCACAAAAGTAACATTTTTCTTAAAAAATGAGGCTCCCGTACTGCTTTGTGTGTTTAAATGAGCTAGAAAGTCTCCTTAAATGATAAAATTCATTAATAATGGAGCGTTAGAATTTAAAAAAATTTTCAAGGGCATAAGTCAATTCGAAATAAGCTACCAATGGTTTTTAATAAGCAATAGCAATGAATGTAATCTCTTTATATAATTTGACCATTTGTAAGAGTGTGAAGATGCTAACAACTATTTCGACCTTTACTTGCTACATTTAGAAGGTCCAAAAAGCAAGAAAATGCAAATTTCTAGTAAACAAACATTTCCAATGAGAAGTTAGGCATTTAGAATCATTGTTGGTAGGTAAACGAGCTAAGAAATCCCATTTATCTAGAAGTCTTTCCAAAATAAGGAAGAAAACATTTAAAGGACACTTTGAGTGTTCTAACTAATTTGTTAGTTGATTCTCTATGAAAGAACAACAAAAAGGACTCTTGATACACGTGTATCATTCGAGAGAGTGCAAATATACTAGCAAAAGCTAGTTAAAATCCTACTAATATCTTTGTATTCAGTAAAACACAATGCTAATAATAAAGCGACGCTTTTCTTGAAAAATTGGGCTCAAAAACTATATTTTCTACATAAACGTGTTTGAAAATATCTTTCACTCCATTCTAATTAAATAAATAAACAAGAAAAACTTATTCAAGTCATGAAAGTGGGTTTTACAAGAGTAATTAGCCTTCTCCCTACAAGAAAAAAATCAAAAGGAACAATATTAAATTCTTTAATCAGCAGAGCACAAATAAACCAAGTGCCATGGTGGTTGAGAATGCTATAAAAGACAAGTCCCACACTAGAGTGATACTTCCGTCAAGCAATTAGGCACTCAAAGGACCTTTGGTATCCAAATTAGCAAGAAAAAGGCCTTAGGGAGTGTTATCATAATGAAGTGAGAAAGCAAGGTTTAAAAATCTCTTCTAACTAAAAGAAATTTGTTCTAAATGATGTATTTTTTCCTTTTGTACAAAAAAAACAATAAAAAAAAAGTTGCTTGTTTAGTTTTCAACATGTAAAGAGAGAAACACAAACTACTTTTATCTCTACAAGTACGTAGCCAGCTAAAAATGCAATGAGCTCACACTCATCAAGAAAGTACTGCTTTTCTTGAAAAACAAGGGTCTCGTGTTACCTTGGGCATTTAAATGAGTTAGAAAGTGTCCTTAAATGATGAATGTAACATCTCAAAAATTCGTATGAAATTTAAAAATTTAATTAGAGAATTATACGAAATTGAGCGATGAAAAATTTGGTAAGTCCTAGTTTAGCCAAATAAGGAATAAAATTAATTTCATGGATTTTTGGAAGAAAATATATGAATATAATATATATCATGGGATATCATAGCCAAAAAAACAAGGATATGTGCAACTTTTGATGAAAACAAGATTAAAAAGTCAATTTGGATTAAGATTTGGCATAAATGCAAAAATAGAACATGAAATTTGGTTGAAAATCATAGAAATATAACTCAAAACGTATCCAACGGCTGCAAATCATCGATCTGAATATGATCTCGCAATCTAACGGCCGCAAGCTGATCCACACCAACGCTCGAGCGAACAGGATAACAAGGTCGAACAGACGAAGATGATCAAAGACAATTGGACGATCGCAATCAAAGCCGCGAAATCCTGATCACGAAGTCGCACGATATAACTCCACCCGCACAAATCTCGACCCTCCGATGTGATCTGTGTGTGTGTCTTGAGGATGATCCGATGCACTGGAAAAAATGCAAAAAATAGACAGAAAATTCGTCGAAATTAACGAAAATTTGAGATAAATACCAAAATTTGATTTTTAAATTCTGAAAAAAATTCAAAAAATACTTATTTTCCTCTTATAATTAGAAAATACAAACTTCTAGAGAATCTAGGTGTTTTACTCTAAGAAAAACTCAAATGTTTCTATTTTTTTCCTTTGAAAAGCTATATAAACCCCCCCTAATATGTGGAAGAATTGCTGTAGAAATTTTTAAAGAAAGCATCACAAGGTGGAAGTGATTTCTAGAACCCCCTTCTGTTCTTATTTAAATTTATGGCATACTCATTTTTTGTGTGTTTTCACTAAAATCAAAGATTTTCAATTTTAGTTTTAGAATTTTAAAAGTTTATTTTAGTTTTTCAGTTTTGATTCATGTTTAAGCAATTATATCATCCATGCCATGTTAGTATCATGCTTAGGCTTTTAAATTAAAGTATGATGCATCTTTCATGAGTGTTTCATGAATTGATTGTGTGTATTCTAAATTTTAGTTCGATTTCATATTTTGAAATTTATTTTATGAGATCATGATATGAGAGTTAAACTGAGACGATGGTGATAATAACCTCGTACCATTATAGTCGTCAAGGCGACGCTATGGATGTTCTTTTCAATTGAGTTAGGTCATATGGTTTTCAGACCTAAGTACTTGAGGGTCGTGTACCATAGTACCTTGTGAGTCACCACATGTAATGGGTTAATGCCAACACATGCCACTAACGCGTTGATGTCGAGTGGGCCCCGTTTACTTAGTTAAGAGTACCAAGGGATTAAAGACCCTTTTGGTCTAAGACTCGACTTGAACAATTTCTTGTTTGAAACGCCTAATGATTGCAAGTGCTTGAATTATGATTGTGCTATGAGTTTGAATATGAAAGATGGTTGTTTGAAAAAGATCCACTAGGTTATGTGCTCACTCCTTCCTTTCTTATTTTTTTCAGGAATGTGAAATATATGAAGCAGTTGAACATAGATAGTTCTAGGAATGTTTCTACCTTATTATTTTTATAATTTTTAAGAGCATGTTGCCCAAAGTTTAAATCTTTTGTACTGAAAAGTATTTTGAAGTTTTCCTCTATAATAATTAGCTTTTTTGAAAGGTTTAGTATTTTCAAAACTTTCTATTATGAATAAAATAGTTTGAATTTCTTTATCTATTTTAATTTTCCTTGATTTTATTAAAAGTGAAAATTTTGTATTCTTGAATTTTTATTCAAAGACATGAGATATTGAAAAAGAGAAGAACAAAAGTGTCTCACTTGTAAAGTAATACCAGCCCAACCCACCTGTTAGTTAGGTCCACTATCAAGAGAATGGCGGTTATGTCCAGTGCTTAAAGATACAGGGGTTGAGCTATTACAATGAAATTCATCCATGATGAAGTAAGCAAAACATTTGTTTCAAAGGAATAAGTGAATTCGAAATAAGCTATTAGTCATTTTCTTAAGCAATAGCAATGAATGTGATCTTTTTACACGGGTTGACCATTTGTTGTAGTGTGAAGAAGCTAACAACAACTACTTCGACCTTCACTTGCATCTAGAAGATTCAAAAAGTAAGAAAATGCAAATCTGTGGCAAACAAACGTTTCAAATGAGAAATTATGTATTTCAAATCACCGTTGGTAGTTGAATGAGCTCACAAATCCCTTTTATCCTAAAGTCTTTCTAAATAAGGAAGTTAACGTTTAAAGCACCATTTGAGTGAAGGAGATTATTTTTGAATGAGTTGTTAGTCGATTTTACAAAAGAACTCTTGTTTCATATGGATTATTCAAGCGTGTGTAAATAGACTAGCAAAAGGTACTTGAAATCCTACCAATATCTTTGTATTCAGTAAAACACAACTCTAATATTAGGGTGACACCTTTCTTGAGAAATTTGGCTGAAAAACTAAGTATCTAAACAAGGTTGAAAAGATCTTTAACTCCCTTCTAATCGAGTAAGTAAACAAGAAAAACTTATTCAAGTCATGAAAGTAGGTTGTACAAGAGCAATTAGCTTTTGCTTACAAGAAAAAACCAAAACAAACCATTTTAAATTGTTTAATCAACTGCTAGAGTGCAAATAGACCAAGAGGGGGTGTTTCTAGCACTACAAGTACCATGGAAGTTAAGAATTCCATAAGAGACATGTTCCACACTAGAGTAACACTTTGGTCAAGCAATTAGGCACTCAAAGCACCTTTGGTGTCCAAACAAGCTAGACAAGGGCCTTAGGGAGTGCTATTAGATTGAAGTGAGAAAGTAAGTATTAAAATCTCTTTTCACCTAAAGCAATTTGCTCTAAATGAGGTATTTTCTCCTTTTATACATCAAAAACAATAAAAAGAAGTTGTTTGTTCAGTTTTCAATGGTGTAAGTAGAGAAACATGGACTACTTTTATCTCTGCGAGTACGTAGCCAGCTAAGAATGCAATGAGCTCTAACTTATCACAAAAGTAACGCTTTTATCGAGAAACAAGGGTCTCGTACTGCCTTGGATGTTTAAATGAGCTAGAAAGTGTCATTAGATGATGAAATTCATCCTTGATGAAGCATTAGAAGTTAAATAATTGTTTCAAAGGAATAATTCGATTCAAAATAAACTACCAATTGTTCGTTCTAAGTAATAGCAATGATTGTGATTTCTTTATATGGCTTGACCATTTGTAATAGTATAAAGAAGCTAACAATAACTATTTTAACCATTACTTGCACATAAATGGTTCAAAAAGAATGAAAATGTAAATTTGTGGTAATCAAACACTTCCAATGAGAAATTGGGCATTTGGAATCACTATCGATAGGTAAACCAGCTAACAAGTCCCTTTTATCATGAAGTATTTCTAAAATAAGAAAGTAAACGTTTAAAGCACACTTTAAGTGAAGATGATTTGTTCTGAATGAGTTGTTAGTCGATTCTCTATGAGAAATCATCTAAAAGAACTCTTATTGCACATTGATCTTTTGAGATAGTGTAAATAGGTTAGCGAAAGCTAGTTGAAATCCTACCAATATCTTTGTATTCAATAAAACACAACTCCAATATTAAGGTGGTGCCTTTCTCTAGAAATTTGGCTCAAAAACTATGTTTGGTATCTAAACGAGATTGAAAATATCTTTAACTCTCTTCTAATTGAGTAAGTAAATAAAAAAAACTTATTCAAGTCATGAAAGTGGGTTTTACATGAGCAATTACCCCTTTCCCTACAAGAAAAAAATAAAAGGAACAATTTTAAATTATTTAATCAATTGCCAGAGCACAAAGATACCAAGAGCGAGTCTTTCTAGTACTACAAATGCCATGGAAGTTGAGAATTCCGTAGGAGACAAGTCCCACACTCGAGTGATGCTTCTGTCAAGCAATTAGGCACTCAAAGCACCTTCAGTATCCAGACAAGCTAGAAAAGGGCCTTAGGGAGTGCCATTGGAATGAAGTGAGGAAGTAAGAATTAAAATCTCTTTTAATCAAAAGCCATTTTTTCTAAATGAGCTATTTTCTCCTTTTGTACCACCAAAACAATAAAAACAAGTTGTTTGTTTAGTTTTCAACGAGTAAAGAGAGGAAGGCGGACTACTTTTATCTATATGAGTACGTAGCCAGCTAAGAATGTAATGAGATCGAACTTATCACGAGAGTATCTCTTTACCCATACCTAGAAGGTTAAAAATCAAGAAAATGCAAATATGTGGAAAACAAACATTATTAATGAGAAATTAGGCATTTAAAGTAACCGTCGATATGTAAACGAGGTAACAAATCCTTTTTATCTTGAATTCTTTTCTAAATAAGGAAGTAAACATTTAAAAGACCTTTTGAGTGAAGGAGATTTGTTCTGAATGAGTTGTTAGTTGATTCTCTATGAAAGAATAGCCAAAAGAACTCTAATTGCACATGGATGAAGTAAACGTTTAAAAGACCTTTTGAGTGTCCTTAAATGACGAAATTCATCATTGATGAAGCGTTAGAAGTTCAAAATTTGTTTCAAAGGAATAAGTCAATTTGAAATATGTAACACCCCAACCCCGTAAAGACAGGTTTAAGCCCAACCACAAGGCGGGTTGGGTTCTATGTTACATTTACAAGTATACAACTTGCATATCAATTCCTTTACTTAAACACTTATTGAAAACATTCATGGATACATCACAATGTATTGAATTTCAATTCAATAAGACTAATTAGATAAAGGAATACTTCAAATTCTTTATTTATTAAAATAAAATAAAGAAAGTTACATTCTTAAATCAAAACTTGTGTACATAACTTTCAAAACTTAAATAAAATTCAGCAGAAGTCTTAAATTCAAAATTTGGGCAACATGTGCTTCAAATAGAACTTTTAAAACTTAAAAATAATCTAATATCCATGGCCTTCATGATTCAAGTCAATTTCTTGAAAAATAAAAGGAAGGGGTATGCACATAGCCTAGTGGATCATTCATTAAACAACTAAGTTACTACTCCAAATCAATAGCACATCCAAATTCAAACACTTTCATGTATTAAGTGATTCAAGCAACTCTTTGGTTGTAGTTGACGTTAAGACTAAAAGGGGTTTTACTCCCTTGATGTTCTTAATTTAGATATCCTTCTTTAGGGTGGAAAGACATATCTTTGTCACTTTTCATTGGATCCCACATACCAAGTATCCCTTAGTTGCGCCCCGCAACCATACACTCCAAGCATGTGTTAAGAACACCCATAGCACCCATATGGGTCACTATGACAGTATGTGATTCTTATCTTCAATTTCTTATATTTAAGAATCACAAAATCATAAAAGAATTAAAAATATAAATATCATAATTTTAAATAACCAAGAAAGCATGAAAACATTACATCGCATGCTTGAAACATTGAATTAAATCCTAAACATGGATTCTAAGGGTGGCATGCTCTCATGAGTGATTAAAACATAAAAACATGCTAACTAAAATTAAAATATGATTAAACATGCTAAAACTAAAATATGACATGATGAAAATTAGAATACAAACAAGCATGAACATGCTAGAAATTTAAAATATCAAAGTAGAGGTTTAAGAAATCCCTTCCACCTTAATTTGAGTTTTTGTTGAATCTGGCAGAGGTTGCCCTTATCCACCACTTTTAGAACTTTTAATTACCAACAAAAATACTTCAACAGCTCTCTAAAACACTAAAATAACAACTACTCCAACAAGAAAGAAAAGAGAATGAGAAGGGGTGCCAAGAAAAAGGCAAGAACAAGCAAAGAGGGAAGTGTCAACTTTTTGGTTTGGGATGAGATGAATGTGAGCAAGAGGGGGTATTTATAGGTGTTCATGAGCACAAGGGGGGCATCTAGGGCAGCTAGGGCAGCTCGCTATGTCTTGGCATATTTCCAAACTCATAAGGGGATGGTTTGGGTGAGAAAGGCAAGCGTGTTCATGGTTGGCAAGTGGGACCACTAAGGTTTCCAATCCAAGTGTGAGCAAAATCTTTGAACCTTATTTGTTTCTTTTATGTGTGTGAACACAATTAATGGTTTAGAATACATTTTAATCTCTCTTGGACATCCTCTATTAGTAGGGAAACATTCTAATGTGTTGTGATTCATAAAATCAAATAATTTCTAATATGGGCACACAAAAACAAAGCTTTAGAATGTTTCTTATTTCCCTTGGATTCTATCCCTTTTTGGCTCCACATGTGAGCATGAGGTAAGTTTCTATTTTATAATTTTTTTCTAGGTAAAGAAATCTTTCTATATCTCTTCAAATCAGCCACTGTCATTAAACTTCTATCTTGGGTTTGTCACATGTGTGCCCACACACACTTATGAGACATTTTATATGTAACCTTAGTATACATGATCATTTATCTTGGCACATGGAATTATTCTTCATGGTTTCTATAGGTGTGGGCATACTTGATCATTTACATGGCACATGGGATCGTTCTTCATGGTTTCAAATAATGGACACGTCCCATTAAGCTTAGGGTAGGGTTGGGTGCACATGATCATGGTGTTCCACCCATATGACTCACACATGTTAGGGGTGGCCATGACTTCATGGTCACAAAAATCAAATAAAAACCAATATCTCCTTATTTACATAAAAATATGATTTATATCCTATATTTTTGGAATCAAATGAACCTAATGCACATTTTAAGGTATGGTTTGGCCCAAGGTTTTTTTTCCCTCAAAAATTTTCCTTATTTTAGATCCATTGAGGTCACTAGGCAAATGAAAATCCAAAGCTTGGCTAATTGTTCTAATTTTTGGTTATGTCGTTCATTTGGTTAGTTCATGTCATTTCATTTCATTTCAGGTCATTTTGATCCCTCGAAGTACCCTAAACGATGATTCTTTTTAATTTGGACCCGTTGAAGGGCGTTTGGCAAATGAAAACCTTAACCTCTACCAATTGTTGTAATTTTTGGATATGTCATTCATTTTGTTAGCTCATGTTATTCCGTTTCATTTTGGGTCATTTCAATCCCTTGAAGTACCCTCAATGACAATTATTTGTAATTTGGACCCCCTAAAAGGCGTTTGGCAAATGAAAATCTTAACCTTGACCAATTATTCTAATTTTTTGATATGTTGTTCCCTTAGTTGGTTCATGTCGCCTTACTTCATTTCAAGTTGTTTTGGGTCCCTACTGGGCAATAAATGAGAGTTTCGAAAACTTGCTAAATTTAGCCCCAAAATGAGCTCAATTTCATTTTGAACCCAAATTTCACTGAATAAATGATAAATTTCATTTAATTGAGTGTAAAGGATTTAGGGTATTACAACCTACCCTCCTTAGAAAAATTTTGTCCTTGAAATTTGTACGTAACTAAAGATTTTTAGTGAATAGATGTGGATACTTGGTCTTCATGTCCCTTTTGAGTTCCCAAGTAGCTTCTTCCATCCCGTGATGTTTTCACAATACCTTCACTAACGGGATATCCTTTATTTGTAAACTCTGTACTTTATGGTCAAGGATTTTGTCTGGTGTTTCCTCATAAGTTGCATCATCTTGAAAATTCACTTCCTCCTAGTGGATGATGTGAGATGGTTCAAGTTCATGCTTTCTCCCATTTCCTTTAATGTCTAAGACACAAGAGCTCAACATAGACTCTAGTGTCTGGGTAACTTTCTCTGACTTACTGACTTGATTTGTGGATCTATTTGGCAAAAATTAGCCATTTTAGTGAGATAATCTCCAATTTCCCATACAGTGTTTTCTCCCTTAGTTTTATGGTATCCTCGGCATCTAACCTAAGGTCAATATGCTTATCTTATTCAATTTCTTCTATTAGGCTTGTAAGTCATTCGTTTTACCTTTGTTCACCCCCGATTTGATTCAGTGGGCAAGACATGTTATAGAGATAGGCTCGTTTTTCATTTATGGTTATACCCAGCCTAAAGTTCTCAATCTATTTAAATGTCAAAGTTTCTTTGTCATACCCCACCTCTATCTCAGTGGATTCGACCACATGGCAGGCCTCGGGTTATTACTAACACTTTTTATTCCCAAACATTCTATTTTGAACCTTCAAAATGTAACAACAAGGATTCTTAAATTTAATTTATTGAAAAAAATAGGTACAAAACCTTATCAAAGCTTAAAACTCATAAATGCTAACATATAACAATTTTAAATAAATGACTAATCAAGTTCTCATAATATTTTTTTTATACTAGGGTCTCTAGGGTAGGTCTTAATCTTCTCGAGCCTCAATAGCAAACATTCTGGCCTGGTTCTGCCCACGACCCTTATTTTGTCCCTAGTTGGCATTTTGTTGTTGCTGTCTGCCTTCAGAACGGTCAATCTGACCTCTTCCTTAGAATTTTTTGGCTGAGGAGCCTGGGCGGGTGTAATCAGGTAGTTTCTTGCTACATGAACCTTCTACTTGCACACATAGTATAGTCCCTGCTTCCTCACCTGGTCTTTTAGTTCATCTTTATTTTGCCCCTATTTTTGGGTCTGTGGTGCCTTCCCACCACTCTTATTCTTTTTCTAGGCCTCTAAGTTCTCTCTTTCATTACTAGGCCTCTAAGTTCTCTCTTTCATTACTAGGCCTCTTGTTCTTTCCTTTAATCCTCTGTTCTAAGTTGAGTTCATGCTCTAGGATTCCTATATGTCTTTAAGCTTAGAGTCATAATCACTTTTCGAAACTCAATCTTGAGATCCCGAGCAAACCAATTAGTTTTCATTCTTTCTTCTTAGATCAGCTCCCAAGAGAACTTATCCAATTTAGGAAACTTTCTCTCATACTCAGTTACAGTCAAGTCCTTCTGATTCAACTTGACGAAATCCTCTTGTCTCCTCCTCCATATCCCCGAAATCCTATGCATCCCATACTACATCAAAATTGAAAGATACAAAAGCTTTCTGGTCTCGTGTCCTAATCAAACAATTTTCTATTTTCATACAAGTTTTCGTCTCTGGCCTACGCCCTAGAGATTTATGCTTTTGATCCATTGTGCCACCCATGGGTAACACCCCGGAATTTCGCGAGCTCGTTACGTTGCGAGTCAATATAATGATTGATGAAGATTGATCAAAATTTTATTCGAACAAAATGTCAACGGTTTAGATTATTTTATTTTATACATAATTATGTTTATGGTGAACGAGATTTAACATCAAAATTTTCGTGGTTGATGGAAATCTTATTGAGAATAAAATTTAATTGAAAAAAAAGTTATAACTAAAATAAATAATTTATACATCTGATAGAAGTATTAAAATGAACAATGAAATAAATAATTTATACATCTGATAGAAGTATTAAAACAGAGAAGAAGAAGCATGGCTCTTGTGCTTTAAATTCTGAATTTTAGATTGTGAAAATAGAGTTTGTGAAGCTGGTTTTTGTTATCTTAGTGCATCGATTAGCAGGGGGAAATGGAGTTGTTGACTGTTCTGTTTGTAATGGAGCACTATCTGATGATAATTGAGTTGCTGACCATTCGGTAGAAGTTGGATAGAACAGCGACTGGGTTTGATGATCAAAATTTCTGGTTCTTGACTATTCGTTGGCTGTTGGAAACAAAGAAGAGGAAGTTTGATTTTCTTCTTTGATTCATGGTCGGATTGGAGCACTTGAGGGGAACACGACCTGATTTAGTTGAACTCTAGATCATCTAACAGAATTGGAAGGAGCAACAAACACCATCAACTGGGTTTCAAATTCTGTTCAGCTGGTTGATGAAAATACGTAACATGAGAATGAAATCTTGGTCTTGACAAAGTAATGTTGCTATAAGTTTGAGTGATGTTGTTGCATACTTTTTTGATTTAACAACAGTGAAATAATAGCTCAAAAAAAAGAAAAATAAATGACTTAATTAAATCATTGATTGAGCTATAGTATGTTAAAGTTACTTGGGAAGTTGGGTTTATGTTGATCTTCATGGTTTCGTGTTGAGTAGAAGCGAAACCAATGTACTCGAAATTTTTTGGAATTGAAGACGCGAACGTGAGATTCAACTGGGATGAAAAATCAGAAGGTATGATGTTAGTTAAATCAATTATTTATTTAATTAATTATTTCTATAACTCTGAATGAAATTTAGATAGAACCAATTATAAAATAAATAATAACAATAACAACAATAATAAATTAACTCACCTTTTGATAGTACGAAATTAAAAAGAAAGGTTACCATTATAGAATACTAAGGTTAAAAACTTAACTAATAAATATTTTAGAAAACCTAAAAAAATTAAGAAAGTCTTAATAAAGTTCTAAATTAACTAAACACACTTTTAATCGAAAAAAGAGACTCTAAGAGAAATTTAGAAATGAAAAGCTTAAATTCTTTAGTTAGCTAAATACATAAAAATAATAAGGACAATAATAATACCAATAAACCTTTGAGAATATAAATCTCTTATAAGAAAAAGAATAAAAAAATTGCAAATACGAAAGAGACTAAAGTTTTGACCAATAGAAGTCTTATTTTGTTCATAATTATGAATAAATTTATTAAATTCATATCGACTAAGAAATGGAAGAACACTTATTTAATAAATTTTAATGCAATGAAGCTGACACGAAAATAATCCTGATTAGTTAAAATTACTAGATTGAAAAGTCATGAAAATTACTTCGAAACTTTAGTTAGAAGTATTATTGCAATTAAATTAAAAATGAAGAAACTAAGAAATTATTAATAATTATTATAATACATTTTCTATTTGTAGATCGACATTGTTAAGAACGAGTATTAGTGACGAACGGAAAAGAAGGAAATCTGAAAATCAGGTGAGTATGATTTCCTTACTCACATGTATTATGTGGATTTAAAATTTAAGACATTTGTTTGAATAAATTCTAGGTTGTTAGCATTTTTGGGAAAATTTATTTAAATTGTTTGTATTGTTAAATGACGTGTGATGATTAAATTTTTTATCTTGGCATACATTTATAGGAAATTATGCATTTAGATTTCATCATTTGATCATTTATCATACCATGTTAATGTCTGGCATTATTCGATTTGTTTGCTATGATATGAGTGATGTTTTGGTGTGATTGAATTGACTTTTATAAAACTAAAATAAGATGAAAGTTTATTAAGAATCCAAGTACCAGTTGAAAATTGGGTTGTTACAATTATGGTATCAGAGCTTAGTATTATAATACACTGGGCTTTCGAGCTCACTCCCATTTTACTTTACAGGACTATTTGGGCATAACACACAACAGTATATGTCAGGAGACTTACATTATAGTGGACACCTCTTAGGGAGCTCGTCTGAGATAGGAGACTTGGAGGTCGTGTTTTATTCATTTTACAGGATTATTTTAATGCATTTACTTTAGTTTTAACTTTAGTTGTTTTATCTTTAAACGACTGTACTTGTTTGATAACCTTGGTTTTAAAAATAAATTTTTAAAGTTATTCCACTACATTGCTTATGATTTATGTGGAGAAATTACTGTGATCTTCCATTTTGCAGAGCATATCTATATAGACATTGGCTGGAGAACTAAGGATTATGAACAAAATTCTAAAGAAAGAGATTTTGACAGAAGAAAATTTTTGGTAGCACCTTGATTTTTCTCGGGCAACAATCCAAACGTGA
This sequence comes from Tinospora cordifolia, assembly GCA_030144865.1. Lineage (NCBI taxonomy): Eukaryota > Viridiplantae > Streptophyta > Magnoliopsida > Ranunculales > Menispermaceae > Tinospora > Tinospora cordifolia. Next base: position 15,949 of record JAJIYU010004898.1, read on the forward strand.
GAAAGCACGTGAACGGAGGTCCGGTTGAAAATTGGGGTGTTACACCATGTTTCTGCTTAGGGTCTTTCTCTGGACCTAGGGTTCAATCTGGTTGACTCACAACCTCTGTCTAGTCAAGATACCACATTTGGCATCTTTTTCGACTTTTATTAACTTTCTTGCCCTAATTTTTCACCTTCTAATTTTCTTTTATAGAAAATAAGAGTGTTCTTCAACTCCGACTACTCATATAAGTTGGTGAAACAACCTTCAGATCGGGCACGAGACCTAAGTCTGCTTAGCAACCGCACTTTCTAGGGCAGGATAACCCACCTACCTTTTAATGTTTAGCTTTACTCGGGACAAGGCTTACCCACTATCAGCGCAACTTGTAGTCTTTGTATCTAAACAAAACATTTCAAAAGCATATATTTCCTTTTTGAAAACACTTTCTAAAAATTTTTCAATTTCAAAAATAAAAGGTAGGGCATTCAAGATTCAATTTAATTCCAAGTAAAACTTTAATTTGTGTTTCTAATTTTAGTCAAACAGCCACTGATAGACTTTCTAATTCTAGCCCACGGCATTCAAGATTCGATTCAATTCAAAGTGAAACCCTAATTTGAGTTTCTAATTCCAGTAAAACAGCCACTGATTGACTTTCTAATTCTAGCCCAAGACACCTAAAGCTTAGGCTCTGATACCACCTTTGTTATCAGAGGAAACATTTTAATTTTGGCCCAACAACTAATGCCTAGGCTCTGATACCACCTCTCTAACACACCAGGTCCCATTATGTGACGATATTGTCCCCACTTAGCCACCGACCGACACACCGTGTGGGTTTTGTTCCTGGAGGGACTCGAACTTGAGCCGCCCCCAAAAGGCCTTAGCACTAGTGAACACCTGCGTATGCACTCATAACCTAGTCTCAACTCTGAGGTCTAGTCAATGTGGGATTGTTACAATCCACCTCTTTTGGAGGCCATCGCGTCCTTGAGATGCACACCCGGTACACTTAGAGGCGGCTATGATACCACCTTTGTAACACCCCAACCCCCTAGAGACAGGTTTAAGCTCAACCACAAGGCATGTTGGGTCTTATGTTACATTTACAAATACACAACTTGCATCTCAATTCCTTTATTTAAACACTTATTGAAAACATTCATGGATACATCACAATGTAATAAATTTCAATTTAATAAGGCTATATAATTAGACAAAGGAATACTTCAAACTCTTTATTTATTAAAATAAAATAAAGAAAGTTACATTCTTAAATCAAAACTTGAGTAAATAACTTTCAAAACTTAAATAAAATTCAACAAAAGTCTTAAATTCAAAATTTGGGCAACATGTCCTTAAAATAGAATCTTCAAAACTTAGAAATAATCTAATATCCATGGCCTTCATGATTCAAGTCAATTTCCTGAAAAATAAAAGGAAGGGGTGAGCACATAGCCTAGTAGATCATTCATTAAACAACTAAGTTACTATTCCAAATCAATAGCACATCCAAATTCAAACACTTTCATGCATTAAGTGATTCAAGCAACTTTTTGGTTGTAGTTGACGTTAAAACTTAAAAGGGGTTCTACTCCCTTGATGTTCTTAATTTAGATACCCTCTTTAGGGTGTAAAGACATTTCTTTGTCACTTTCCATTGGATGCCACATACCAAGTATCCCTTAGTTGTGCCCTGCAACCACACACTCCAAGCATGTGTTAAGAACACCCATTGCACCATACGGGTCACTATTAAAGAATCCAATGGAAAGTGAATATAAGAAATTCAAAATGTAAATATAAGAATTTTAAACAACCAAGAAAGCATGAAAACATTACATCGCATGCTTGAAACATTGAATTAAATCCTAAACATGAATTCTTAGCATGGCATGCTCTCAGGAGTGATTAAAACATAAAAACATGCTAACTAAAATTAAAATATGATTAAACATGCTGAAACTAAAATAAGACATGATGAAAATTAGAATATAAACAGGCATGAACATGTTAGAAATTTAAAATAGCAAAGTAGAGGTTTAAGAAATCTCATCCACCTTAATCTGAGTTTTTGTTGAATCTGGCAGAGGTTCTTTTTATCTACCACTTTTATAACTTCTAATGACCAACAAAAATACTTCAAAAACTCTCTAAAATACTAAAATAAGAACTACTCACACAAGAAAGAAAAGATAATGAGAAGGGGTGCCAAGAAGAAGGCAAGAACATGCAAAGAGGGAAGAGTCAACTCTTTGCTTTGGGATGAGATGAATATAAGTAAGAGGGGATATTTATAGGTGTTCATGAGCACATGGGGGGCATCTAGGACAGCTAGGGTAGCTCACCACATCTTTGCATGTTTCCAAACTCATAAGGGGATGGTTTGGGTGAGAAAGGCAAGCGTGTTCATGGTTGGCAAGTGGGACCACTAAGGTTTCTAATCCAAGTATGAGCAAAATCTTTGAACCTTATTTGTTTCTTTTATGTGTGTGAACACAATTAAAGGTTTAGAATACATTCTAATCTCTCTTGGACGTCCCCTATTAGCAGAAAAACATTCTAATGTGTCGTAAATCATAAAATCAAATAAGTTTCTGATATAGGTACACAAAAAAAAACTTTGGAATGTTTCTTATTTCCTTTGGATTTTCTCCCTTTGTGGCTCCACATGTGAGCATGAGGTAAGTTTCTATTTTCTATGTTTTTTTAGGTAAAGGAATCTTTCTATATCTCTTTAAATCAGTCATTCTCATGAAACTTCTATCTTGGGTTTGTCACATGCATGCCCACACACACACTTATGAAACATTTTATATGTAACATTAGTATACATGATCATTTATCTTGGCACATGAATCATTCTTCATGGTTTCTATAGTTATGGGCATACTTAATCATTTACATGGCACATTGGATCATTTTTTATGGTGTCAAATAATGGACACGCTCCATGGAGCTTAGGGTAGGGTAGGGTGCACATGATTATGGTGTTCCTCCCATGTGACTCACACATGTTAGGGGTGGCCATGACTTCATGGGTTCACAAAAAATAAATAAAAATTAATTTGTCCTTATTACATGAAAATATTATTTATATCCTATAGTTTTGGAATCACATGTACGTAACACACATTTTAAGGTATGGTTTGGCCCAAGGTGATTTTTCCTAAAAAACTTTCCTTATTTAAGACACACTAAGGTCACTAGGCAAATGAAAATCCAAATCTTGGCCAATTATTCTAATTTTCGGATATGTTATTTATTTTGTTAGTTCATGTCATTTCATTTTGTTTCAGGTCATTTCGATTCCCCGAAGTACCCTAAATGATGATTCATTTTAATTTGCACCACTTGAAGTGCGTTTGGCAAATGAAAACCTTAACATCGACCAATTGTTGTAATTTTTGGATATGTCATTCATTTTGTTAGTTCATGTTATTCCATTTTATTTTGGGTCATTTCAATCCCTTGAAGTACCCTCAATGACAATTATTTGTAATTTGGACCCCTTAAAAGGCGTTTGGCAAATGAAAACCTTAACCTTGACCAATTATTCTAATTTTTTGATATGTTGTCCCCTTCATTGGTTCATGTCACCTTACTTCATTTGAAGTTGTTTTGGGTCCCTAAGGGGTACTAAAAATGAGAGTTTCAAAAACCTGCCAAATTTAGCCCCAAAATGAGTTCGGTATCATTTCGCACCCAATTTTCATTGAATAAATGATAAATTTCATTTAATTGAGTATAAAGGATTTAGGGTTTTACAAAATAAGCTACCAATTGTTTTTTTCTAAGTGATACGAATGAATGTGATCCCTTTATACTGTTTGACTATTTATGACAGTGTAAGGAAGCTAACTAGAACTATTTCGACCTTCACTTGCATGTAGAAGGTTCAAAGAGCAAGAAAATGCAAATCTATGATAAATAAACGTTTCCAATGCGATATTAGGCATTTAGAATCACTGTCAGTAGATAAACAAGCTAACAAAAGGGCTAACAAATCCCTTTTATCCTAAAGTCTTTCCAAATAAGGAAGTAAATGTTTAAATCAGCATTTAAGTGAAGTAGATTTGTTCACAATGATTCGTTTAATGATTCTCTATGAAAGAACAACCAAAAGAACCCTTGTTGCACATAGATCATCGAGAGTGTGCAAACAGACTAGCAAAAGCTAGTTGAAATCTTACCAACATCTATGTATCCAGTAAAACAGAATTCTAATATTAAAGTGACGCCTTTCTCGAGAAATTTGGCTAAAAAATTATGTTTGGTATCTAAACAAGATTCAAAATATATTTACCTCCCTTCTAATTGAGTAAGTAAACAAGAAAAAATTATTCAAGTCACAAAAGTGGGTTTTACAAGAGAAAATCAAAAGGAACCATTTTAAATTGTTTAATCAACTGTTAGAGCACAAAGAGACCAAGTGAGGGTATTTCTTGTACTACAGGTACTATGGTAGTTGAGAATGTTGTAAAAGACAAGACCCACACTACAGTGATGTTTCTGTCAATCAATTAGAAACTCAATGTACCTTCGGTATCCAAACAAGCTAGAAAAGGGACTTAAGGAGTGCTATGGGAATGAAGTGAGAAAGTAGGCATTAAAATCTCTTTTAACTAGAAGTAATTTCTTCTAATTGAGGTATTTTCTCCTTTTTACAACATAAACAATAAAAGCAAGTTGTTTGTTTAGTTTTCAATGTGTAAGGAGTGGAACACAGACTACTTTTATCTCCACCAGTAAATAGCCAGCTAAGAAATAAGTTGATTCGAAATAACCTACCAATCTTTTTTTACAAGCAATAGCAATGAATGTGATCTTAGTAATGAGTGTAAAGAAGCTAACTACAACTGTTTCAACATTTAATTGCACCTAGAATGTTCAAAAAACAAGAAAATGCAAATAAATGGTAAAAGAACTTTTCCATAGAGAAATTATGCATTTAGAATCACCGTCGGTAAGTAAACGAGTTAGCAAATCCCTTTTATCTTGAAGTTTTTCTAAAATAAGGAACTAAATGTTTAAAACACCCTTTGAGTGAAGAAGATTTGTTCTAAATGAGTTGTTTGTCGATTCTCTAAGAAAGAGCAACCAAAAGAACTATTTTTACAAGTGGATCATTCGAGAGAGTGCAAATAGACGAGTAAAAGCTTGTTGAAATCCTATCAATATCTTTGCATTTAGTAAAAATAAAAAATAAAAAAAAGTAGCTCTAATAATAAAGTGATGCCTTTCTTGAAAAATTGAGCTCAAAAACTATGTTTTCTACTAACGAGTTTGAAAATATCTTTGAATCCCTTCTAATTGAGTAAATAAAGAAGAAAAACTTATTCAAGTCACAAAAGTGAGTTTTACGTGAGCAAGAAGCCCTTTCCTTATAAGAGAAAAACAAAAGGACCCGTTTTAAATTGTTTAATCAATTGCCAGAACAAAATGAGACCAAGAGCAGGTGTTTCTAGTTCTACAGGTACCATGGTAGCTGAGAATGTCATAAGAAACAACTCCCACACTAAAGTGATGCTTCTGTCAAGCAATTAGGCACTCAAAGCCCCTTCGATATCCAAATGAGCTAGAAAAGTGCCTAAGGGAGTGCTATCGAAATGAAGTGAGAAAGTAAGCATTAAAATTTCTTTTAACCAAAAGCATTCTGTTTTAAATGTAGGATTTTCTCCTCTTGTACAACAAAAGCAATAAAAACAAGTTGTTTGTTCAGTTTTCAATGTGTAAAAATAGGAATGCAGTCTACTTTTATCTCTACAAGTATGTACCCAACTAACAATGCAAGGAGCTGAAACTTATCACGAAAGTAATGCTTTTGTCGAGAAACAAGGGTTCTATGCTACCTTGGGTGTTTAAATGAGCTACAAAGTGTCCTTAATTGATGAAATGCATCTGTGATGAAGCATTAGATGTTAAAAGTTTGTTTCCATGGAATAAGTAGATTCAAAATAAGCTATCAATCGTTTTTTCTAAGAAATAGCAATGACTGTGATCTTCTTATACAGTTTGACCATTTGTAACACTATAAAGAAACTAACAACAACTATTAACAAAGTTCAAAAAGCAAGAAAACACAAATCCATGCCAAACAAACGTTTCTAATGAGAAAATAAGCATTTACAATCACTGTCGATAGGTAAACGTGTTAACAAATCCCTTTTACCCTAAAGTCTTTCTAAAATAGGGAAGTAAACGTTAAAAGCACCCTTTAAGTCAAGGAGATTTGTTTTGAAGAGTTCCTAGTCGCTTCTCTACGAAATAACAACCAAAAGAACTCTTATTGCACGTGGATAATTTCAGAGTGTTTAAATAGACTAGCAAAAGCTAGTTGAAATACTACCAATGACTTTGTATATAATAAAACACAACTCTAATACAAAAATGACACCTTCTTCGAGAAATTTGGCTCAAAAACCATGTCTGGTATCTAAACAAGATTGAAATTATCTTTAACTACAAGTAAATAAGAAAAACTTATTCCAGTCACAAAAGTGGGTTTTACGTGAGCAATTAGCCCTTTTCCAACAAGAGAAAAACAAAACGAATGGTTTAAATTGTTTAATCAATTGCTTGAGCACAACGAGATTGAGAACGGGTGTTTCTTGTTTTACAAGTACCATGGCTGTTGAGAATGCGGTAAAAGACAAGTCCCACACTTGAGTGATACTTCTATCAAGCAATTAGGTGCTGAAAGCACCTTCAGTATCCAAATGACCTACAAAAGGGCCTTAAGGAGGGCTATCAGAATAAAGTGAGAAAGTAAGCATTAAAATCTCTTTTAACCAAAAGCATTTTGCTCTAAATGAGGTTTGTTCCTCCTTCTGTACAACAAAAATAATAAAAACAAGTTGTTTGTTCAAATTTTAACATGTAAAGAAAGGAATGTGGGCTACTTTTATCTATACGAGTACGTAGCCAACTAAGAATGCAATGAGGTCTAACTTATAATAAAAGTAACACTTTTCTCGAGAAACAAGGGTCCCGTACTGACTTGGGTGTATAAATGAGCTAGAAAGTCTCCTTAAATGATGAAATTTGTCATTAATGAAGCGTTAGAAGTTAGAAATTTGTTTCAAAAGAAAAAGTTGATTAAAAATAACCTATTAATCATTTTTACTAAGCAATAGCAATTATTGTGATCTTGTTATACATTTTGACTGTTTGTAAGAGTGTAAAGAAGCTAACAACTATTTCAATCTTTATTTGCACCTAGAAGTTTCAAAAAGCAAGAAAATGCAAATCTGTGGCAAACAAATGTTTCCAATGAGAAATTAGGCATTTAGAATCATTGTCAGTAGGTAAACGAGCTAATAAATCCCCTTTATCTTGAAGTTTTTCTAAAATAAGGAAGTAAATGTTTGA
>JAJIYU010004899.1:0-23281 GCA_030144865.1 Tinospora cordifolia
CAATTTATAAAGGGTTGTTGTAGATTTGCTTGTTGATTAGGCATCATTAAATGATAAAAGATTGAGAGAAAAAGAGAAGTTAGTACCTGAAGGAAAACGTTCACCCTTGGCTTCAAGGTAGACTTTCTTGTACTGGTTTACAAGTTGTTTGAGATGAGAAGCTTTTAGATCAGTGTCAAGTTCAACTCCAATTGATTTCTTCAACTCATTCAGTTTCTCTTCAAATAGTGAATGTGGAATGCCCATGACCTTCAAATCCACACACACACACAAATGAGACCACGTGTCAAAGATGTATAAGCGTGCTAGGTTCAAAATGAAAGAATTTTAAAGAACACTCACAACATCACCAAACATATCAAGAAACCGTCGGTAGGAATCATAAGCAAAACGCTCTCCACTTCTTGATGCCAAACCAGTCACCACTTCATCGTTAAGGCCAAGATTAAGAACAGTGTCCATCATACCAGGCATGGAGATCTACAACAGATTAAACCAGTCACAATTTCCAACCAAATTAAGAAATTAATCAAAAGGGAACTAACTTCAAGAAAAAGAAAAATTTTTACGACAGAGATTAAGTTGTGAAATGCTCACAGCTGCTCCCGAACGAACAGAGAAGAGCAATGGCTTAGAAGGGTCACCGAGGGAAGCTCCCATTTCCTTCTCTATGCCCTCCATGCCCTTCATTATTTCTTCCCACAATCCTTTTGGTAAGACTTTACCATTGTTCTGGTACTCTTGACATGCCTCAGTTGATATGGTAAGACCAGGAGGTACAGATAACCCAATGCTCGCCATCTCTGCTAGATTTGCTCCTTTCCCTCCCAACTAAAATATATCATTTCAAATACAAGACATTATTAATTCGTTCCATATTACATATATGTATATATGTATGTATGTATATAACAAATGAACAATAAGGAAGAACACAGAGGTTCTTACCAATGACTTCATGCCCTTGTTTCCTTCACTCCTTCCTTTTCCAAATGCGAAAACTCTCTGCATTTCATTTAAACAAGAAAAAAAATAATGGGCATGTTTGAAATTGAACCAAGATCACAAAAAAAAAGAGAAAAGGGTAAGAAGAAAATCAATAGAATTCTGGGTAATCGTTAAGTTGTACCTTCTTCATCATGGTGTTTGCTTGTTTGCAAATGCTTGAGATGAGCTTGTTGATTGTGCTTTTGTCACTGGGCGGTGTGGTAGTAAAGCAAGAGTTGCGAGTGGTTTTGAGCTTGGAGATAACAATCATTTATAGTGGGCGTTGTGGCTGGGAATTGGAGCGAAGTTGAAGGATCTGAGCTAAATTACAGGATAGAAGCAAACGAATCGCAGGGATGAGATGATGGACGTGTTTCTGATTGAAGCTGCTGTGTAAGAACACGTATGTTGGCAGCAGTAAAAGACTGAAACAAACCGTTGACATTATCTCCTTCTTAAACGTGTTACTTAAGCAGGGCTATAAGTGCACGTATGATCCAGTAAACTGAATAATCATTGAATGTGATTTATTCTTGCGTTGAATCTCAGAACAAAACTTCTAATGATGATTTCCACTTTTTATGAGATAAATGAAATATAAACTTCATTTTGAATATGATGATGTCATAATTACAACAAATGAAAGAATAGGCATTTTAATGTTTAAAATAAGGTTTAAATAACAATTTTTTTTTTAATCTTTTTAATTAAATTGTTTTTTTTGGTATAAACAAAAATGTCAATCATGACTTAAAATTTTATTTAAATTTATCAAAATACATTTTTGTTTTTCAAATTTAATTAATCTATGTAAACAATCAGCCTTGCAATTTATGGGTAATTTCACATGTACCCACCAAATACACCTTCTATTCACTTCATTAACATACAGAAAAAAATCTAAAAAAATAATAGAGTAGTTGAAAAAGTGAATATATCGTATAAAAATTGCATTTAGCGTATCAATTTAAAGATAAAAATATAATTTAAAAACAAAATATTAAAAAGAGTATTGCATAAACGAAAAAGTGAATATGTCTTATAAAAATGCAGTTAGTTCACGATTTCAGAAAAAAATACATACATACATATATATATATATATATATATATATATATATATATACTTTAAAAAAGTTAAAAAAAAAGAAGTTTTTATCATTTTTTGGAAGCATCATATTTCTTGATAAAAAGTGAAATTTTATTTTTAAAAAACTTCTAAACTATATAATTTTTTTTTGTAATTTAGATTTTTGAAGATAAAAAAGCATATCTAAATCATAAACTATTTTTAATTATTAATTTTAAATTGGTATTTATAAATAATATTATTATAAATTATTTTAATTAACAAAAGATTAAAATATATATTTAAAATCTTTTGATTTAAAACAATATACTTAATTATGAACCCCTTTTACGTGCTTCCACTATTTTATATCTTTTGAATTCAAATTATTATTTTATATCTTTTGAATTCAAATTAGTAGTAGTCGTTGAAATGAATATATCTTGCAAAAATTGAGTTTAATTCAAGATTTTAAAATAAAAGTATTAAAGACAAATTATTAAAAACTTTTTATTATTTTAAAACATCATATTTATTGGCAAAAAGTGAAATTTTATTTTTAAATTCTGTTAAACTATTATAAATTTTTATATTTTAACTTTTTAAAAATAAAAATTATATCTTAATCATGAACCAATTTTTAATAAGTAAATATAAAATGGTGTACTTAATAACTGATTTTGGATCATTATTATTAACAAAAAGTCAAAAATTTTATTTTAAAATATTTTCAACCAAACAAATTAAAAGTGTGTTTAAATGATAAACCACTGTTTAATAATTTTCCACTATTTTATTTATTTCAAACTTAATTCAATTAAGTAGTAAAATAAATTAGTTGACTTGTAAATTGAACACAATATATAATGTAATGTGTAACTATATCATCAAATAAAAAAAAGTGATCCAACAATATTTTTTTTTATCTTTTTAATTTAATTTTTTTTTTTTTGGTAAATGTCAATCATGACTTAAAGTTTTATTTAAATTTATCAAAATACTTTTTTTTCTTTTCAAATTTAATTAACCTATGTAAACAATCAGCCTTGCAATTTATGGGTAATTTTACATGTACCCACCAAATACACCTTCTATTCACATCATTAACATACAGTAAAAAATAATAGAGTAGTTGAAAAAGTGAATATATCGTATAAAACTTGCATTTAGCGTATCAATTTAAAGATAAAAATATAATTTAAAAACAAAATATTAAAAAGAGTATTGCATAAACGAAAAAATGAATATATCTTATAAAAAATGCATTTGGTTCACGATTTCAGAAAAAAAAAATACTTTAAAAAAAGTTGAAAAAAGAAGTTTTTATCATTTTTTGGAAACATCATATTTCTTGATAAAAAGTGAGATTTTATTTTTAAAAAACTTCTAAACTATATCAATTTTTATTTATTTTTTTATAATTTTAGATTTTTGAAGATAAAAAAGCATATCTAAATCATAAACTATTTTTAATTATTAAATTTAAATTGGTATTTATAAATAATAATATTATAAATTATTATAATTAACAAAAGATTAAAATATATTTTTAAAATCTTTTGATTTAAATAAATTTCGAATTTTTGAATATAAAATAATATACTTAATTATAAACCCCTTTTACGTGCTTCCACTATTTTATATCTTTTGAATTCAAATTACTATTTTATATCTTTTGAATTCAAATTAGTAGTAGTCGTTGAAATGAATATATCTTGAGTTTAATTCAAGATTTTAAAATAAAAGTATTAAAGACAAATTATTAAAAACTTTTTATTATTTTAAAACATCATATTTATTGGCAAAAAGTGAAATTTTATTTTTAAATTCTGTTAAACTATTATAAATTTTTATATTTTAACTTTTTAAAAATAAAAATTATATCTTAATCATGAACCAATTTTTAATAAGTAAATATAAAATGGTGTACTTAATAACTGATTTTGGATCATTATTATTAACAAAAAGTCAAAAATTTTATTATTATAAATCAAACTAGAACAAATTGAAAAAAAAAACATGAATTTCTTCAAGAGAAAGAGAAAAAAAACTCAAGAACACTAGAGAGAGGAAAGTTTATAAGAGAAAATTATTCTCTTTGTTGATGATTTCTATGAGGCACAAGACACCTTTATATAGTTTTTTAGAATGGGGGTTACATCAATCATAATGATGATATTTAAATAATCCCATTAATTTGGACATTATGAGATTTAGAGATTACATAATACTAAATATTAAAGAGGTTACAAAGACATTCAATATTTTACTATTATTATTTATAACACTATTCTTTTGAATGCCTTTTATATTAGAATATACCTCATTAAAATCTTACTAGATAAAACCCAATGGGGAAAAAAAAAATCTAGAAAGAAAAAAAGTATATATTTTGATAGAGTCTTTGTTAGGACTACGTCGTTAAAAACCTTGCAAAGAAAACTCAGGGGGATAAAACCTTAGCTAAGGAAAAAAAAGTATAGTGCACCAATTAATAACTCCTCTTTATTCTCCCCCTGTTGATGATATCATTTAAAATCTCGAAGCCGACGCATTCCAATGTTATGAACAAACTTTTCAAATAATGTAGTCGGTAAAGCCTTTGTAAACATATTTGCTAAATTGTCACTTGAACGAATTTGTTGAACTTCAATTTCACCATTCATTTGAAGATTATGTGTGAAGAAGAACTTTGGTGAAATATGTTTTGTTATATCTCATTTTACATATCTTCCTTTTAGTCGCACGATACAAGCAGCATTATCTTCATATAATATTGTTGCAGCATCATTCTTCGAAGATAAACCACAAATCCCTTCAATATGTTGAATGATTGATCTTAACCAAACACATTCTCGACTTGCCTCATGAATTGCTAATATTTCAGCATGTTGTTTGGTAGACCTCCAAGATATAGCAGTACCACCTCATTTGAATACATAGCCTGTCTGAGATCTTACTTTATGTGGATCGGATAAGTATCCTGCATCTGCGTAACCAACTAATTGCTCTCGAGATTCATTTAAATAAAATAAACCCAGATCAATTGTGCCTCAGAGATATCTGAATATGTGTTTAATTTTATTCCAATGTCTTCTTGTAGGTGAAAAACTATATCTTGCTAATAAATTTACAGAAAATGTTATATCAGGTCTTGTGTTGTTAGCAAGATACATTAATGCACCAATGACACTAAGATATGATACTTCTAGACCAAGTAGTTCTTCTTCATCTTCTCGAGGCCGAAAAAGATTTTTATTTACATCAAGTGAATGAACAACCATTGGAGTACTCGATGGATGAGCTTTATCCATGTAGAATCGTTTCAAGATCTTTTCTGTATAAGTTGATTGATGAATATGAATTTCACTTGATAAATGCTCGATCTGCAAGCCGAGACAAAACTTAGTTTTACCAAGATCTTTCATTTCAAATTCTTTCTTTAGATAATCTGCTACTTTTGGAAGTTCTTCAGGACTTCCAATAATGTTCAAATCATCAACATATACAACAATTATAACAAATGTAGATCCAGTTTTCTTAATGAAAACACATGGACAAATTGGATCATTCTTATAACCTTCTTTAGACAAATACTCACTAAGACGGTTATACCACATTCGTGCAGATTGCTTTAGTCCATACAAAGATCTTTGTAACTTTATTGAATAAATTCTTCGAGAATTTGAGTTAGATGTTGCAGGCATCTAAAATTCTTCTGGAATTTTCATATAAATATCACTATCAAGAGATCCACATAAGTAGGCTGTTACTACATCCATTAGACGCATTTTAAGTTTTCTTGGACTGCCAGGCTCATAAGATATCGAAATGTAATTGCATAGACCACAGGAGAATATGTCTTCTCATAATCAATACCTTGTTTTTGGGTAAAACCTTGTGCAACAAGTCGCATTTTATATCTTACGACTTCATTATTTTCATTTCTTTTTCGTACAAAAATCCATTTATACCCTACAGGGGTCATACCTTCAGGTGTTTGGACTACAAGTTCAAAAACATTTTGTTTTGCAAGTGAGTCTAACTCTGCTTAGATTGCGTCTTTCCATTTTTGTCAGTCATGTCTTTTGTGACATTCTTCAATAGATTTAGGTTCAAGATCCTCGCTTTCATTCAAAACATCAAGTGCTACTTTATATGCAAAAATATCATCAACAACCTTTTCTTTTCGGTTCCATTTCATCCTTGTGGTGACATAATTGATTGAAATTTCTTCATTATTTTTAGGTATATGTACCTCTTCTGGGGTTTCATTGTTAGTTATGTCACTGATCTCTTCAAGAGTATCTACCTCCTCCATTTGGACATCTTCATTAGTTGCTCCTTTTCTTTTTCGAGGATTTTTGTCTTTGGAACCAATTGGTCTACCACGCTTCAGGGTCGTCTTTGATTCATTTGCAACAAGTTGTCCTTCAGGGACTTCAATATGAGGTGGAGTATTGACAACTGAATTATGAGATTTAGTCACTTTTTTAAGGTCAGTGAATGCATCTGACAATCTGTTTGCAATATTTTGCAAATGAATTATCCTTTGAACTTCATGTTCACATTGCTTTGTTCGAGGATCAAATTAGGATAATGATAAAGCATTCCAATCTATTTCTTTTTCCAGCTGTTTATTCTCTCCCCCTAATGTTGGAAAAAGTGTTTCATCAAAATGACAGTCAACAAACTGTGCTGTAAAAATATGTCCAGTTACTGGTTCAAGATACTTAATTATCAATGGAAAATCATATCCAACATATATACTTAATCTTCTTTGAGGACCCATCTTAGTGCGTTGTGGTGGAGTAATCGGAACATATACCGCACATCCAAAAATTCTTAGATGGAAAATATTTGGCTCTTGACCATAAGCTAATTGCAAAAGAAAAAATTTATGATGATTTGTTGGCCTGATGCATGTAAGAGCTGTTGTATGTAAAATAGCATGTCCCCACACAGAAACAGAGAGTTTTGTTATCATAATCAATGGTCTAGCTATCAATTGGAGGTGCTTAATAAATGATTCTGCTAAACTATTTTGTGTATGAACATAAGTAACATGATGTTTAACAATAATCCCAATTGACATACAATAATCATTGAAAGCTTGAGATGTACACTCACTAGCATTATCAAAACGTATTTTCTTGATCGGATAGTCTGGAAATTGAGCTCTCAATCGTATTATTTAAGCAAGCAATCTCGTAATCGTCAAGTTACGAGTTGATAATAAAGACACGTGTGACCATCTTGTAGATGCATCAATTAAAACCATAGAATATCTAAATGGTCCACACGGTGGGTGAATGGGCCCACATATGTCACCTTGTATACGTTCCAGAAATGCAGGAGACTCAATTCCAACCTTAGTTGGTGATGGTCTAATAATAAGCTCTCCTTGAAAGCATGCAGCGCATAAGAATTCACTCGAGTTAGGATTCTTCTAGTTCTTAAGTAAATGGTCATGTAAATTTTTAATGATTTTTCGCATCATTATAGAACCGGGATGTCCTAGCCGGTCATGCCAAATATTAAAAATATTGACATCAGTAAACTTCTAGTTTACTATAACATTTATCTCAATTGTTGTAATATTTGTGTAGTATAAACCAGAAGAAAATGCGGGTAATTTTTCTAATACATGTTTCTTACTCGATACCATACTTGTAATATGAAGGTATTCAATATTTCTTTCATTAATTATTTCGATATGATACCCATTTTTCTTAATATCTTTGAAACTTAACAAGTTTCTTCGAGACTCAGTAGATAACAATAAATTAGCTCTTCCGGAGCCTTCAATAAGTTTTGCACTACCAGATATTGTGCTAACATTAGCTTCTTGCATAAATAAGTGAAAAAAATATTTTTTTTATTTGTAAGTATAGTATGTATCGTAGCACTGTCTAGAAGACAAATATTTTCATCTTTGATCTTGATTCCAGCTAAATTTTGATTATGAACATTCATATTGTTTTTCATTAAAATAAAATAAATATTCGTAAGAAATACTTTATTTTATATATAAATGTGAGAAAATACACCAAAATAAACACACAAAAGTATCACACATTAAAAACAAATATACAAAAGTGATACACATAATCAAAAGTAATAATAATAAAATTCAAAAATTCATCTTTATTCAGTCACATCTTCCTTCCGAGTTTTCAAAAAAATCTGCTACATCCAAATGTGTCATGTTAAAAGGACTTTGGTCAAGGTCATCATTTTGGAAAATAAAATTTGTCTCTACATTTTTTTTCCTTTTCTTTCAATGATACTTGATAAAGATCAACAAGATGTTTTGACGTATGACAGGTACGTGACCAATGTCCTTTCATACCACATCTGTAGCATACATTTTTAGAATTCTTTGAAACTCTTTTTCCTTTTTCTTCTTTCTTCTCATCATTTTCCCACTTCTAGTGGCTGATATTATTTTTATGATGAGAAGAGTTTCCATGACTACCACGATATGTATGTCGACCTCGACTGCTTTTACGACCATGACCATAACTTCTTCCATGTCCAATATTATTTAATGCCACTGCATTCGCTTCAGGGAATGAAGTAGAACCAGTTGGACGAGCTTCGTGATTTTTCATTAATAGCTTGTTACTTTGTTCAGCCACAAGAAGACAGGAAAATAGCTCTGAATATTTTTTAAATCATTTATCTTGATACTGCTGCTGTAGGAGCATATTCGAGGCATGAAAAGTGGAGAATGTTTTTTCTAACATATCATCATTAGTGATTTTTTCTCCACACAATAATAATTGAGAGCTAATTCTAAATACCGCAGAGTTATACTCACTCACGCTTTTGAAGTCTTATAACCGAAGATGCATCCAATCATAACGAGCCTTTGGAAGAATTATCGTCTTTTCGTGGTTATATCTTTCTTTTAAACGTGTTCACAATTCAAGTGGATCTTTAATGGTAAGATATCCAATTTTCAATCCCTCATGGAGATGGTGACGAAGAAAAATTATTGCCTTAGCATAATTTTGCAGGGACTCATTGTTTCCTTATTCGATGGTGTCTCAAAGACCCATCGCATCAAGATGAATTTCAGCATCCAAAATATATGATAAATAATTTTTCCTCGAAATATCAAGTGCCACAAATTCTAACTTCGTGAGGTTTGACATATTGCTTCACAAGATATATAAAATATATTAGAATGTGACTATTTAAACAATTTTTTTTTTCAAATAAATTTTTAATCTATTTTAATGAAATAGATATGTTATATATATATATATATATATATATATTCGTTAATAATAAATAATATCAATCACATATATGTTCACATCTTGATAATCAAAATGTATTATTTGTATGAATTGGTAGGATAACCTCCAAGAAAGGGTGGTGAGATAGAGTTTACTTAGAGTAATCGGCCTCCTAGGACAGGATAACCTATCTCCCTTTCAATGTTTAGCTTTATTTGAGACAAGACTTATCTACTATCAACCTAAACTACTATTTATAAAAATAAAAAATAGAACATAATTAATAAAATATTAAATAAATTTATTTATTTGAGTTTTGATTTCTGATGTAGAAGATGATACTAGATGCAACTATATAACATACTTTTTTAGTTAATATAATTACATATAATTAACAGTAAATAATATTGTATATAAATAATCAAACATGTGCAAACAAAATGTACTACTCAAATATTTAATCATATAAATCCGAGTATACCTTCAAGCCATTTCTTTCCAAACTCTTGTGCCTTCGAAGTTGATTTTGAAGAGCTAGCTCGTGTTGATAATGTATTATGAATTAAACTAGAACAAATTGAAAGAGAACAAGATTTTCTTTAAGAAAAAGGGAAGAAAACTCAAGAATACTAGAGAGAGGAAAGTTTTCCAAGAGAAAATTATTCTTTTTATTGATGATTTCTATGAAACATAAAACCCCTATATATAATTTTTTAAAATGGGGAGTTACATCAATTATAATTATAATATTTAAATAAATTCTATAATGTTACATAATACTAAATATCAAAGGGGTTACAAAGACATTCAATATTTTATTATTATTATTTATAACAATTTTAAAAAAATTTTCAACCAAACAAATTAAAAGTGTGTTTAAATGACAAACCACGTTTAATAATTTCCACTATTTTATTTATTTCAAACTTAATTCAATTAAGTAGTAAATTAAATTAGTTGACGTGTAAATTGAACACAATATATAATGTAATGTGTAACTATATCATCAAATAAAAAAAGTGATATACACATTAGGATATATATTCATTTATCTAATTAGTATAAATATATATCATAACATAAAATTTATATGCATTTATCTAATTAGTATAAATATATATTATAACATAAAATTTATGCCATATTACTCTTTTTGAATAGAATGGAAAAATATCATAATAGGCGTGTTCTTAATTTCTTAAATGCAATAAAACAATGTTTGCTTTTTTGACAAAGTTATTTTAAGAATATTTTTTTTAAAACAGGAAACAAAATTTATTGTTATTCTTTTGTTTTAATTGTGTGTAAAAATCCACCGTCGACAGCAGGGTTCGAACCTGCGCGGGCGAAGCCCAACAGATTTCAAGTCTGTCTCCTTAACCACTCGGACATATCGACTGTCTGGTAAAAGTTGCCAAAGAAAATGTATATAATCTTTTTGATTCTTATTCAGTCATTTCTATTATTGGCATTGCTATTGTAGCATTTTTCAGGAACAACAGTTGTATCATGATGTGTGCCCTTCTTTCCCGTATTCACACGCCATGCTTTTTACAACACACAACCATTTTTTATACACCTATTTATATACAATTTTTGCACCCTGTACTGCTCATATCGCCACCTGAGCTGCTGCTAACCTTGCAATTGGAACCCTGCCCACCAAATAAATGCCAACCCATTAAATGAATGACCCAAATCTTGGTGGTGCAAGTAGAACTTAACATTGTAATGAAGTAAGAGTTACCTGAATGGAGAGCATGAAACATAATCCAACCCCACCTCCGCGAAAAATGCAACAGAGGAAGGTTCGCCTCCGTGCTCTCCGCAAATTCCGACCTGTTTTTTCATTCCCATTTCATCAAGTTATCATAAGATGAGAGGTTGAATTGTAGCTTGCATGGTATTGGGTGCACCAAATAATCATAAACGAATCACTTCAATTGTGTTGTTAACTAGGTCTTCTAAGTTTACATTATTTGATGAACTTCCCTTTATAGCTCTATGGAAGTGTAACTTTATCCATTGGAAAGCTAGAAAGAATGCTACACCTATAGTGAGAGAATCACAAAAGCAAGTTCAAATGCTCACCTTTAAGCTTGGCCTAGCTTTGCGACCTCTTTCTGTGGCAATCTTGATTAGTTGGCCAACGCCCTCTTGATCAAGCACCTGAAATCCAAAGAGGATCAGGGCATTACTGTATCCAAATGTCATCTGTGTGAGGATCATAACGATGGTGTATACCAACCTCAAAGGGATCATGTTGCAGAATGCCTTTGGATAGGTATATAGGTAGAAACTTTCCAACGTCGTCTCTACTGTATCCAAATGTCATTTGTGTGAGGTCGTTGGTCCCAAATGAGAAGAACTCTACTTGCTCTGCAATCTACAAAATACTCGAGACCAAATTGATTTTACCATTTAACTGATAAATAAAAAGAGAACCTCATAAAATATCATTAGCTACAACGTCCCATGATAGAAATTACTGAAAGCTTCCTCTATTTCTTCTCAATGAAGGGAACTTATGTGCTAACGTACCTCATCTGCAACTAGAGCAGCTCTAGGGATCTCAATCATGGTGCCGATTTTGTAGTCTGTGGAGGTGCCCATCTCAGAAAATACTCTCTCTGCAACGTTGTGTATTAAACTCACTTGGTGTTCTACTTCCTGACAGAAAAGCCTTAGGGCGTAAGGATTGATCTAGGAAGCCATCAATGTCTCTATCTCGAAATCAAACTTCCTATTACATGGCATACAATTGCTTCTTAAAGTAATGAAGACCATTTATGGAAGAAGGAATTAAAATGAAAAAAAAAAAAAAAACCTCTTGCCTGAGATGTTCCAACCAGCGGAACCATTATTTCAGGAAGAACTTTAACACCTTGGTTAATCATGTTGATGGCAGCCTGAAAGATGGCACGAGCCTGCATTTCTGTTAGCTCTGGGTATGATATACCGAGCCTGGCCATACCTCATCAAACCAAGAGTAAATGAGCGCACATTTTTACAACCATCCGCTTTCTTCAGTAACATTGTATAAATGATCTAATGGTCTTCAAGAGTTGTTTTATATCTAGTAAAAATGAATTCATTAACTTCCAAAGGTCAGATCATGGTGAACCAAACCTGCAGCCACGGAAACCAAGCATCGGATTTACTTCCGAGAGTTTCTCGACCCTTGAGAAAACTTCCTCTTCAGTCATCTCTGTGTAGGAGGTCAGCTCATTAACAATTTGTTCAATGTCTCCTTCTGGCAAGAACTCGTGGAGTGGAGGATCCAATAGTCTTATCGTCACTGGGAGACCTGAAATCTTTTCATTTTAAGATTCTGCAAGCAACAACTTAGAAAAGGAGGCAAACAAGTTCAAAGCTTTGTAGGTTGATAAAGAGATCTACCATCCATTGCACGGAAAATGCCTTCAAAATCAGATCTCTGATATGGCAAGAGCAAGTCCAATGCTGCCTTTCTCTGCTCCACCGTTGCTGCCATGATCATTTGTCTGACAGCTTTTATCCTCTCATCTGAAGCAAAAAACTGTGCCATCCACATGTTAGCCAACAGGTTTCTCCTTTGTTGAAATAAATTACCACAAAAGCATAGGAAATCTGAAAAGCTATAGACAACACCAGTGGATGTCAAAAAGAATTCCAACATCTTAATTAATATGTCTTATCAGTTGCAGCTTTTATATCTATTCAAGGATGAGTGAATCTCACAAAATCAAAGATCAAAGAGAACGAATATTAAAAGTAGTAGCTAAGAAGCATAGGACAAGAAAAAATCTAAGTACTCTCACCATACTTAGATGAGAGTTGTGCTTACCATGTGCTCTGTCCTACAAAGTCCAATTCCTTGTGCACCATTCTTTCTTGCAGTTAGTGCATCATGAGGGGTGTCTGCATTTGCCATAACCTAGTGAACCACCACAATATAGCTTAGATTGAGCAACCATTAAATATATACCTATGCATCTCA
This sequence comes from Tinospora cordifolia, assembly GCA_030144865.1. Lineage (NCBI taxonomy): Eukaryota > Viridiplantae > Streptophyta > Magnoliopsida > Ranunculales > Menispermaceae > Tinospora > Tinospora cordifolia. The sequence continues at coordinate 13,282 of JAJIYU010004899.1, forward strand.
ATTTAAGGCTCTCCAATCAATATGTAAACCAATAAAGAGGTACTCAATGATGTTTCTAATTATTTATCGCCTTAAACTATTGGCACTACTCGATTGAGATGCATTTCAGTAAGATTGTGAGTTCAAGTTTATGAGTTGGTACCAATACCTTGAGAAGTCGTACTTCATCAACCCAACACATGAAGGTTTCTAGATCACCACTTAGAGCAGGAGGAGAAAGTGTTTGTTTCCCTATTATCACTTCCCCGGTTGATCCATTTAGTGATAGCCAGTCTCCTTCCTTTAATGCCTTGTTTCCAATAGTAGCTACCTGCACCAATAAGAAAGCAACCAATGTGAAAATGGCTATCATAAGTAACATTTCTTAACTTAAACAACTGCTCGTTTGACTCATGAAAATATTCAATTACTTAACCTTCTCAGTATCATTTATACGAAGATCTGAACATCCAGAAACACAACATTTTCCCCATCCACGTGCTACAACTGCTGCATGAGAAGTCATTCCACCTCTTGCTGTCAAGATTCCAGTGGCTGCATGCATTCCCCCAATGTCTTCTGGGCTGGTCTCCGCCCTTACCTTGAGTGACAAAAAATCCAATTATTGTGGGAAACAAATTTCTTCATATTACCATTACGAGAACAGAAATAGAATTACTACTCTCAAACTAAAACTTCAAAATAAATATTATTGGTTTTTTGTTTGTTGTAATCCCAGTCATGGATAGTCAATTCTGTACATAAAAGATTAAGTAAATAAATAAATGATGAAAGTGAAAATTGTAGCTTCAGCCGCCGTTTCCTTTTTCACTAGTTCAAAGCATATTATAACTTTTGCAACTAAGAGGAAGTTGGTTGGGATTAGTACAAATATAAAGTGGGAAGCCACATAATTGTCCAACAATAGATGGTATCCGAGTCAATTTTGAAGTTTCATAAAACCAAATTCTAGAAATGTCAAGTATATGGAAAAGGTGGTGTTAAAAAAAAAATTGCAAGTTTCTAATGGTAGATTTGGTGCCATCTACCAACAAGAATGAAGATTGATTTCACCCAAAAATATCCTACAGAAATATGCACTCCATTCGATAATTAACTATTCAATCTACAAAATATGTTGATCTAATAAAAAGAATACTAACTGTAGAATTGCTCATGCTGTGGAGATCACATGATAAGGCGAAATGAATTTTGATACTATAGAAAAAAATATTCAAATGAAAATAGTATAGAAAAGCGTTTTGCCACCTAAAATCTTGTAAAATCAGAAAAGAACTAGAGGAGTAAGAGCTTACCAAGATAACACTCTGCCCTTGTGCATGCCATGCTTCAGCATCTTCAGCACTGAACACAATCTGACCAACTGCAGCACCAGGTGATGCTGGCAAGCCGGTAGCAATCACTTTGTCTTTGTATGAAGATGAATCCTCAAACTAACATGTAGAAATTAGGAAACATGATGCCCTTCAGTATGTAAAATTACAAACAAATGCATCTAAGGAAATGCCTTTGTTCACATAACTAGAGAATCTATATCACCGCATTGAGATATTTTTTCATTAGGAAAACATGATACATGAAATTTAACTGTGAAATCACATAATTTAACTTCAAAACAGGACTTCAATTGATAGATCAGTGTAATGTAGTAGTAATATCTTATTCATGCAGGGGATGCATTTCATCACACGTGGCTCTGCAATCACAATGCAACCTGCGCTAAAGTCCAAAGAAGTGGTCAAATTGTGTGTGGAGGGTTGACCAAGGTCTCAATCACATTTTTTTATTTAAAATTCTAGACAAGTCTAGATAATTGGGTTTAACGTAGTAGTGGGTGGTCATGAGTATTTATAGGTATATACATTTTATCTACTCAAGAAAATATATCAATGAAATAAGAGAGCATGAAATTATTATCCATGGTTCAATCCTATGTTGGAGGTTTTGGTTCCCTCAAATTAACCAATTACTCATTTTCCTCTATCTTTTTATATAATTTTATTTGAAGTAATAGGGTTTCTTCATGTGGATTTGTACCTGGGGATGAAGAAGTTGGTCGAGATGTTGTGGCTCTACCATCTTAATGGCAGAACGAGTACTAACAAGCCCTTCTGCAACCATATCTACTGCAATCTTTACTGCACCTTTGCCAGTCCTCTTTCCTGTGCGACACTGCAACATCCACAATCTATTTTCTTGAACAGTGAACTCGATATCCTGCAACAACCAAAAGGGATAACTAATAGCCTCAATTTTTTTTTTGGCCAACATGAAAAATCTATCACTTCACTAGCAGAGAACTGAGATCTTCGTTCTTACCATCATATCTTTGTAATGAATCTCTAGAATTTTGCAATTTTCCTCAAGTTCTTTGTAGGCTTCTGGCATGCATTGTTTCATAACATCAATGTCCTCCGGGGTTCTAATTCCAGCTACAACATCCTCACCCTTCACAAACCAGAATTTTTTTTTTATAACGTGTTAAAAGGAAATCAGAAAGCATGAGTCAATCAAGTAAATTAAGTTGGAAGTATTATTATTTTTACTAACCTGGGCATTGATGAGGAACTCTCCATAGAGCTTCTTTTCACCAGTGCTTGGATTTCTTGTGAATAAAACGCCTGTTCCTGAAGTGTTTCCCATGTTTCCAAACACCATACATTGGATGTTAACAGCAGTTCCCTTCAACCCAGTTATCTGGTTGATGCTCCTATACTTGATGGCTCTTGGGCTATCCCAAGAATTAAACACTGCTTGAATAGCAAGCAATAACTGTTTTCTTGGATCTGCAGATGCATGCCAAAGATCAAGACACATTTTAAATTCTCATAAACTCATCCTCCAATACAGAATAACAAGGATCAATATATTGAAACTAAATTTTTTGAAGGAATCGATGTAAGTCCAATTCATTCAAAATTTGGATCTTTAAATTAAGAGAGATCAATAGTTCTCACTATTTCTTAGATTTTTGGACCAAATTTGATTTACTAGGATCTTTCACTCGCCTACTTTCAAAATTTCATGCAATTCACAAGGCTCAATGGACAATCAATATTTTAGTGAGTTACTTTAGATATGCCTGATATGCATCTTCAAATGATGTTAACTAAATACGAAATGAAAAGGAGCAGATAAATTTATTAAAGATGAATACTTAAAACATTCACAAAATTGTTCCTAAATTCAGGTAGAAGATGCATCAGATAAGCCTACTTGTACAGAGCATACAACAAGTATACGCTAGAAGCTTTGTTACATGGACAATCCCAAATAAATTCAATATCATTCATCTCTTTCACTTCCTGGATTTCATGCTTCATCATCTCTTACTACTTAATTCTTGTAACTATAAGAGAGCTTGACTAAGACAACAAGTCTACTACTCATAATGGAGTCATAAGTTAATTAACTCAACTATTAGAAAGTTAGAGTTGCACAATTATAAGATCAATGAAGCAGGTGTCCAGCACATATAATAATCAATTAATTAAAATATTTAGTCTTAGAGAAGTAAGAGAAAAGGAGTTAAAACCTGAAGGAAATTGTTCAGCCTTAGCTTCAATATAAACTTTCTTGTACTGGTCTACAAGTTCTTTGAGATCAGAAGCTTTTAGATCAGTGTCGAGCTCAACTCCTGCTGATTCCTTCAATTTTTCCAATTTCTCTTCAAACAACGAGTGTGGGATGCCCAAGACCTTCAAACAAGCAAAAGCAATTCATTTACTACAATTTTCTGAAATCTTTGAACAACAAACTCAATGGAAGAATTGCCTGCTTCAAATGGAAAATTTTTATTTTATGAAAGCATTTTCATCTTGGGCATTTCAATTAGTTCCAAGATAAGTTAAAAAGCATTATAAAAGAAGGTTAAAATCTATCTTAGTAGAAATAAGAAATCAAATCATTTTTGGCATGCCCCTTAAAAGATTGGATTACACAATTCTAAGAGCACAAATAGAGATAAATAAACAAGACTGCTAAAAGACTAGTACTATTTCTGGTACTGATAGGTCCGAAATGCTAGAACTAATTTTAAGGAGCACTTACAACATTGCCAAACATATCTAGAAATCGTCTGTAAGAATCATATGCAAAACGCTCTCCACTTTTTGAGGCCAAACCAGCCGCCACTTCATCATTAAGGCCAAGATTAAGAATAGTGTCCATCATCCCAGGCATGGAGATCTATAACAATCCAAACCAAAACAACTTACTTAAACAATGAAAGTAAACCTTAAGAGTGAAAAAGGAAATTAAGACACAAAATTGGTTGGATATTATTCTAATGGTGAAAACCATCACCAAAACGGGATCAATCCCGTTGGATCATCAAGAATCTACTAACATAAAGTACGACGGCAGGAGAACTCAAGTCATGCACTTGGTGTTCCAAATTATCGCATAATCCTGAGGTCTCTCTAATAATGGGACCATTAGACCAAATGAAAACTTAAGTGCAATTCGGGGACTATGCAATAGAAATAGGTTAACTCATCGTCAACTCTAATTATTAATTTTTATATTGGACATATCACAAATAAAAAAATAATAATATATCTTTATATATAGAAATAGCACGCTTAATTAACAAATTAAGTTTCATAATACTGGAAACTTATTTGATCACTTTAAATGGGCTTAACCTTATACAATAGCATTTTATACACAATAATTAACATGTAAGCCCACACATTGAATTAAAACACAACGAAACAGACACAAATTATCAGTCATGTTTGCCACTACATCCAATGACGACCCAGTGAAGTGTTACAATCCAGTTAGAATCAAAAGAAAAAGACGAGCATTGGTGAGACTGAAAGAAGAGTTTAGAAATGCTCACTGCTGCTCCTGAGCGGACAGAGAGGAGTAATGGTTTCGCAGGGTCCCCGAGAGATGCACCTATGTCCTTCTCTATGCTCTCCAAGCCCTCTAGCACTTCTTCCCACAGTCCTTGTGGTAACTGTTTATCATTCTTCTGGTACCCTTGACATGCCTCAGTTGATATGGTAAGGCCAGGGGGTACTGATAATCCAATGCTCGCCATCTCTGCGAGATTTGCTCCTTTCCCTCCCAACTACAATATTTCATTTCAAATCCAATATTTTATAACTTCATTCCATGTTTTCTATATATATAACAAATAAGTAGTAAGGAAGAAAATAGACGTTCTTACCAAGGACTTCATGCCCTTGTTTCCTTCACTCCTTCCTTTTCCAAATGTAAAAACCCTCTTCATGCACATGAAAAATTATTCCATATTAATTAAACATATACATAAACAAAAAACAAAAACAATACTAAAATAATTATTTTATTTTTTTTATGCAACTGGGGCATTTGCAACCATAAGATTAATAGTTAGTACGCATCTCAATGCTGCTAATCCATTAGTGTTAGATGCACAATATAGTCACTATAGCATTTTTCAACAAGTAAAATAATAAAATGGCTGATGCAAGTATATTATTTTTCATGCAATTGCAAAACTTTATAAAATGATTACTAATAATTCTATTGCTTAAAATTATCTCTAAAATGGTTTCATTTCTTTACTTCTTTTGCACCGAGATATATAGATATATATATTATTTTTAAAAATGTCTAAATGATCCTTTTTTCCCCCCCAAAAAAAGTTAATTACTATGTAGTTTATGGTGTGAGTTCTCATGTAATTTGCTGGACCAGGGCAATGGATCAACAAAAGTCACAAGGGTGGATGGTGGACCTACAGCCACGTAACACAAATTCACAACACAGCAAAACCAAAACTATCGCTTGGGCTTTGGGGTGGGGCCGGGCCTCCCTCTGTCATGCAGTCAGTGATGACATGGCAGCCGTGGATTACGCCGGAGAAAAAATACCTCCGGCTCCAACGCTCGTCATCTAGAATCCAAGCTGGTGATGACGGGGAAAGGACTGATTATTTACTTAATTAAAAACTACTAAAGTTGTGCTCAACATTTACTGCTAATACATCGAGGGGTCTCACATATATCATATATCTATATAACTGAAAACTCTTACAACATTAGTGCCAAGTTGGAAGATTGATACCTTCATGATGGGTGGTTTGTGGGAGGTCTGGGGGTTGTCTGGGGTAAGCAAGGCTGGACGTTGATGAGAAGAGCTTCTTCTGCTTCTTCTGCTTACCAAAGGTGGCACCGCAGCTAAATGCTTTGCTTTCGAGTCTGCTGCGACGAGGCCATTGCTGTTATTTATATTGTTATCGGTGTTGTCCTTGTGGAAGGCTCGAACTCGAGGGCTCTGAACCCAAGGAGAATTGGGTTTGAAACGTTTGAAACGAAGCGAGAGACAGCTGTATTCTCCATGCACACCTGGGTGATGATGATCTACTTCTTTGTCTTTTGGTAATAAGTAGACCTCGGGAGGAGCAGTAGCCTTTGGAGCTGTTGTTGTTGTGTACCGCATGAGCATTCCCTTGGTTGCTAGTGACATTTTTGTTTTGTGCAGTGGATGATCAGGACCATCCAAATAAGCAAACAAAAAACTGCAACAAAACCTATCCAAGACATATATAATAAGATACAAACGTTGCATGTAAGTTAATGAAAAACCAAGGAATGATGTGAGAGTTTGTTGAATCAATATAAAATTCTATTCCCCAAAAAACGAAAACAAAGAAACAGAAAAAAGGGAAATAGTTTAGGACATAGAATTTGAGTTGAAAATATTTTAAAAAAATATTATAAAAGTAGTAAAGTCCAGGTACTACTGCTCCGTTGGTGGGGTTTAAATACTAATTTTTTTTACTATTAATAATTCATAACTTTGTTATAAATTATTAATAGTAAAAATCTACATGTAGAACCTTTATTTGGTGCTTATAACTTTTAAATTAAAATGAAGGTTTATTTAAAAGGTTTTGTATTCAAATATCATTATAAGCATATTTACTTGTTTATCTCATTTTCTCTTTATTATAAATTAAATTCACATGTTATTATTATACATGTGAGAAAAGTGTTAATAATCTATTTACTCACGATTAATATACATAATTAAATTCTTATATGATAGTTACAACTTTTGAATCAAATGATTTTTAATTGTGACATCTATTATAGTAACCAACTTACACCGACTCTCAACTTTTATTCATTTTAATGTACAATCATCTTAACTAACAAGTCCTAAAGCATATTTTGATATGTTAGTCTTTTATTAATTCCAAGTCTTTGAACATGTAGTCATGGACCAGTTTGGGATACAATATATCCCTTAAAAGGATAAAAAAATAAAAATAAAAACTATCTTCTGATTAGAATGGATTGATATCAATGATTAGAATGGATTGATAATGAACTATGACTATCCATAAATCTGATAGGACTAAGTTATTTTTAAGATTAAGTTAAAAAAATAAATAAAATTTGATAGAATAAGAGACAAATAAAGTAATTTGATATTTAAGTTGATATTATATTTAGGATTAAAATAAAAAATCGACTATTCTTTATTTAAATCTAGAAATCATTAAGAGTGTATTTGGTTGTTAAGAAAATTTTACTTAAAAAAATTTTATTTTCTTAAGAAAATATTGTTGAGAAAATTTTCTCATGATTGTTTAGTTGAACATGAGAAAATTTATTAAAAGTTAGTTATAAGTAGTTATTTTTTAAATTAATGTACTAAAAATTGTTTCATAAAAAAAATTTAAATTTTTTAACCCTTTAAGTTAAGAAAATTTTGGTGAGAAAACTTGTTGGGCTAATTTTTTTTTCACTGTTTTTATCAATTAAATATGAGAGAATAAGATTTTCTTAAAAAAATTCTAATTTTTTTACCAACCAAACACAACTTAAAATTTAATTTAAAAAATAAATAAGTACAAAACCATATGGTGGAGAAAAAGAAGAAACTTAGAGAAAAAAAGGTAATCCATCCAAATTTCACTTAAACACAGGATAAGAACTAAAATTAATTCTATTATATCAATCACTTCTAAGCGAAACAAATCGACTTGAAGAATCTCTATCCCTTTATAGTTATAAAATAAAAAAAATTAAAAAGATCAATAAAAATATAAGTAAAGCATTTTATGAATGGATTGCGCCCTTTAAAATATGTGTTAATTATCCATTTAATAATTCAGAATGTTTCAGTTATTCTACAAACTCATTAACACTTTTGGAGATGAGAATCAATGAAGTAATCCGATGATGAATACGGCTGGCAGAGATCAATACTGATTTCTGCAAGCGAATAACATAATTTCTATAAAACTTTGGGATTGAAATTAAATGAAAAATCAAGCGTAATTAGAAGCTGCAATTCAGTTCAGGAGAGTGATGAATCAAAGTCACGTGAGAAGAGAAGATGAAAACGAATCACCTCAGATTTTGAGCTTCGGCGTGTGCTGCGTTGCGTCACTGTAACGGTATCTTCTCTTTGATGATAGAGGTTCAGCTCCCAGTTTTAGGAGCAACTAAACATGAAAATGGCGCTCCTTCATCCTCTCTTTCTTTCGTCTCAAATCGATAAATAAGACGAGAGGTCTTTAACCGCTCTAACGAAAATTACAATCTTATCCTTCTCTGTTCCTAGGATATTACAATCATGTTATTTTCTGTTTTGATTACTCAATTTTTTTTTCTTAAAAACACATTATTTTCTTAAAAAATTCTCGAGAAAATGTTGAAAAATATTTTTCATGATTTTTACCTAAACACAAAAAAATTTAATAAAAATTAGTTACAAGTAGTTATTCTTCAAATTAAAATACAAAAAATTCTCATAAAAAATTTTGATGAAAAATTTTGTTGGGTTGAAAAAAATATTTTAAAACTTTTTTACTATTTTTATCAATTAAATATGAAAAATAATGTTTTCTTAAAAAATAAAATTCTTCAAAAAGATTCATCTTAAAACAATAATGTTCTCTTGAAAAAAAAAAAAAAACAACAATATTCACCTCGAAATTAATTTTCACTTGAAAAAAATATTTTGGAGCTAGGGGTAGTAGGGGAACTTCACGTGAAAAATGACGTTGAGAGCGTTCTGGTCAGACCCACTTCTTCCTTCAAGTGAATATCCCAGACTCGAACTTAGAAGATTCTAATTCCACGTGGCTACTTCCTAGACGCAAGGAGAGTCGGTGTAGTCTAGCGTTCAGCGCACCTTATCCGCACAATTTCCCCTCGTCTTCTTTAATAATACAAAATACAATCTTCAACAGAAACCGCAATTTTATTTTACTTTTCCAAAGAAGAAATAACAATGATCAATACACCGCACTACTTAAAATTTAATTTTTAACTAGTACAGAATAAATTAAGATAAAGAAATAATCAACAGTGTTGATTAATCTTCTGCAACTATTCTACCTTTTTTTTTTCTCTGTTATCTATGAACTCATTCTTTAAATTTATAATTGTCTTTCACATGCAAAATAAGTGCCTTTCAACTACAATAATGGCAATTGTAGACTTCCACATAAAATTGCAAAATTGGTGCTATTTGGTCCCCTAAACCCTTCTTCATTCATTGGATCAGAAGGGTTTCAGTAGAAAAAAATCTGTACTCAGCAGGACTTATATGCGTCCACATTGTGCTGATGAAAGATGAGCTCAATTGCCATATTCAATAGGATCATATAATATGTATATGTAGTAGATTACAAAATTTTAGCATCCTTTCTTGTGCAAAATGAAAAAAAAAAAAACAAAAAATTTAATCAGGAAAAAGTATATTGAATGAGTTTCATATAGTATCAGGAGAGCCTGCGAATCAAGCTGCATTAATGGAGTAACAATAAATTCATATGCCAAGACCCACAAGACATGCATGTGACTGTACAATAAGGAGCCTTGCAGTGAGTAAGGGCCTCTGGTGTTCTGTGTTGCCTCCTCTAAGCATTCTGTAATGAGGGAAGTCATTTGACGATCAAAGGACTAGAGGAAATTCTGGACCAGACTAGACTCCTTTGAGGGTCCTAGAAGCATGAGATCTGTTGGAAATCTCTCTTTTTTTTTTC
>JAJIYU010004900.1:0-23340 GCA_030144865.1 Tinospora cordifolia
TCAGGGTATACGATGAGATGAGACTCGGGGTCCGAGCGCGGGGTTAGGGTGTGTGACTAACACGCCTAGCTTCCGACCCGCTCGAGTGATGGCACTTGAGGACCGAGCGCGAGGTTAGGGTACTCGAGGGGTACGCCCAGCTTACGACCCACTCAAGTGGCCAATACGCCTGACCTACGACCCGCTCGAGCGATGACCATAGGTTGGGTTTTGGTTGAGCTAACCTAGCCTAGTTATGCTTTTAACTAGCATGATTTTAAGATGATTTTTGGAACCATTGCACTACTTATAACTGTTTTTATACTATGTCATACTTTCGAATGTCATATCATTTTATTGCTCATGCATACATGCACTGTTTTGGAATATTGGTTGTGGTTGACATGTTGATCTCTCTACTCACTGAGCCACGTGGATTTTAGGCTCACTACTCTATTACCATTTCAGGTTATTCAGTGGCGGACAATGGAAAAGGCGTAGTGATTGCCTGATTCCCTGACGATTCCTGTCCTAGTTTCTTTTTTGTTTTCTCCTTTTCCTTGAGGTTGGTCATTGTTGTATTATTATAAACGATTAAGGTTGTATTTTGGACAAACTTATGTAAATGAAATGCTTTCGTTTGAATTATTGCTTACTTTGGTTTTAATGATTCCAATTATTGTAATATCGTCCCATCACATGAGGTTTGCAAACATGGCTTAACAGCGGTTGGGCAAACTCGTGTTGGTGAGCGAGTTTCATCAGGCCGCTGTGCCGATCGGGTCGCCCTTGGCTCTGGGAAGGGGTCCCGACATGTTTCATAGATTGTCAGAATCTCATCATAAATTGTTTCATAGATTGAAATTTGAAAAATCTACTTCATGAATCATTATGACATTTCAATATCTGCATAAGTGAAAATAGATCATCTTTGTAACCATATTTTATGAGGATCCGATAAGAACTCAATATCTGCATTCTAGCCGACTTTGGTGTTGTTTTGCTTTTTCTCGAAAATATAGAATCATATCATTTGTTTTTCGAAGATTGAAAAGTATATGCTAAATGTCATTCTAATATCTTCGAGCTGGTGAGAGCTATATCTTGCAAGTAACTTGATAGAAAAAACGATATCTAATCTTGTGTAATTTGTTAAGAGCATAAGTACATCAATGGTAATAAGATTTAGTACTTCAGAACCAACAATTTTTTCTATCATTAAGATGAAGCAATTGTTGTCAACTTTAAATGATCTAATTACCATTTGGGAACTTAGTGATGTTTTGTCCATCTAAAACTTTATGAATAAACTTAGTGATGGACAAGAACTCAACTTGAAAAATTTTCAATCTACAGGTTGAGATAGAATTTTGTTTTTCCAAGATCTTTCATATCAAATTTCTTCAAATTTGACATCTTTTCTATTTCTTCACTAGTTTCTACATGGTTATATCATTCAAGTAGTAAATAACAAGGACATGCATAATAAACACGAATTAATAATTATAGTATGAACATATAAATATGATTACTAATAACAATCAACAGGATTCTAAAATGTGCACACAAATAATCGAATAATATGATAATGTTAAATATTCTAAAATTTATATTTCGAAGCATTTGCTTCAAGCGTGCATTTTAAATCCTTTAGGGATTTTAATCCTTTTAGGATTCTAATCCTTCTGTTATTTTTCATAGATATCATCATTCATTGATCAAATTTCTTTGAAAATTTCATAGAATATTCATTTGCATCCAACACATCATACACTATCAAGTGTAAAAATATTTTTCATTCGTCAATGAGTTTAAATTGCTCATTTTTAATGTCGACATTATTCCACAATCTATAGTGTGGGATCCCCATTTTATCAATGGACACTTTGAAATATCATAAATATCATGAGCAATATTTATTTTCATTTAATATTTCACACATATATTAAATTTATGATATTTTTCACATACGAGGCATACTATGTCATTTTATTAGACATTTATATCAAATATATTCTCTTTAAAAAATGTCTAACGTTTCAATATATATCTCTTCATGAGATATTTATGCCTCAAAATACTCACGTCCTCAATTTATTCCATTCCATGAAATATTTAATTTTCAATTCATGGGACCTATAAGCATAATATTATTTTATTCTTCTTTAGGAATATTTTGCATATATATCATTTGACTTGACTGGTCAATCACACTTCAGGTGTGTCAAACTTTCACAAAATAACTTGTGCTCAGTTATTTGCACATGACTGATCTTGTGAACTACTAATTGCTTTTCAACTTTTCCTTTGAAACTCATGTTCACATAGCTTTAAATTGCATTAGTAATTTTATATGTCATTATCTTAAAATTAGGTTTCTTCCCCCTAATGACAAGAAAATTGTTTCACTAAATCATGACGTAATAGAAGCATTATATTAAGGTTTCAACAAAATTTAGCCAATCATGCCAAAATATAAATATATTTGTGTCAAAGAACTTTTTGCTCTCAATCACAATGTATTTCAATCAACCTGATATTTCGGTGTAATATACTAAAAGGAAACCAATTGTTCTTTGAGAACACTCATTTATCAATCTTTAAGTTGCTCTTCAAAAACAGTTATTGTCAATATACTAATTATTCTTCGATAACAATTTTAACAAAATATAAGACATTATTTTGTTACTACAAACATACTGCATTCGTTAATATACCAGTTATTCTTCAGGAGCCATCAATAATTTTTCAATCTTAACATATTTTTATTGGGACATTGATCAATCATATAGTGATACCTCATATATCCAATTAATATCAGTTTATTTGAAAAATAATGCGAACACTTTAATTTTATGTGTCACAATAATAACATTATTCTGCTTTAGGAGAATAATAACAATTATAACTATATTATCAATAACTATAACCATAATTATGGTTTTTGAAATAATCTCAATCATTTGTGTTATATAAAATATATCAAAATATGATTTCTTCATATTTTTCTTTTCAACATTTTAATGCTACTTCTAGAGCATATTCATTGCTAAATAATATATTTTGTAACATAAATATTATTTTATAACACTTTAATATTTAAATATTACATGATTCATCATATGGTAAAAATAAATTTTCAGTTTAATTGATCAAGTGATATTGCAACTTCATTGCAAACTTAATTAAGATGAATCTCTCAATAATATTTGTCATAAAATATTTATAAGATTAATTTGAAACAATAGATAAATGTCAAATAAAGATATTAAATAATAAAATAAAATGTATGTGTTTAAAGATAATATTAATTAATAATTAATTTTTTCACTTAGAAAAATGGTAAAATAAAAATTATTGATATGTTCTATTAACATTAGATCATTTCTTAATTAGCTTTAGGCTAATTTAAAAATATATGATTATATATATAGGTCCATAGACAAAACTAAATCTAGTTACATACAGAATATTATAACTTTGACATTTCAAAATATTTAAATAACTTCTGGCTAATTATAATAATTTTATAATTTTTTTAATGGCTTTGTACTAGAAAATTTCACTAACAAAGCCCCTTTTAATATCCAATAATCAAAACTTTATTTTTCAATAATTTTAAACTATAAAGTATTTATTTCATTATATAACTTCAAGCTATGAATTTTCTTTTTTAAGTTTTGTTATTTTAATATACCAAATTAAATATCATAATATATTTTGTATCTAATTGATAATGCAACTTCAAGTGCAATCAACCATAAAATTATAATATTTTTACATTTAAATAAATAAAAATAACAAGATTTTGACTAAATCTCTCTTCCTTTTTTTCTTGTATAGCTTCAAGCTATATATATTTCAATCATAAAGTTTTCTTTTATTTATATGAATCAAAATTTATTAAAAAGAAAATTCAATCAATATACATGATTTAAATAATTCTAAATATTTTAAGGGTCTTAGAACATAAAGGCCTTCGAGGCCTTGGTCTTTGATTCATATATATATACATATAATTTTTAATCATATACATAGTTTTTTCATGTAACTTGAGATATAAACAAAATATTATATCAAGCTAAATAGACTTAATAAAAATAAATAATGAAAATCATAATTTTAATTTAAATAAAAATATCATCTTAGAGTTATTTTTCAATTTAGAAAAATAATTTCATTTAATTTACAATCTTTTTATGTCTTATATCATGATATTAATTATTTGAAAACAATGATCACTATGGTATGAGAATTATTCTCCATAAAATTATTCTTATTTCAATCACTATAATATTTTTTTAATATTATTGTAATTATATTCACATTCATATCAATAATTATTAACAAATCAACATTCACTTCAGGGAATATATAATACCATTTGGACGAAATTTTTTTATCAAAATAATTTTTATTTTGCTAATGCATCAAAATTTACAATTTAATACTTATATTCATAAAGATCAATCATTTTTCATAATATTAATGGGATAGATGTATATTTATCATATTTCATAATATTAAACATTTATACTTTATCATCCATATATAATTTACAAATGAACACACATATATAATTGTAATAAAATTATAATAAGAAATAATATATAAATGTTATTTTCAAATGTTCACATCTTGATTTCTCTTTTCAAAAGGTGCTATTTGTATGAGTTGGTAGGATAACCTCCAGAAAAAAGTGGTAAGATAGAGTTTTTTTAAATAACCGGCCACCTAGAACGGGATAACACATCTCCCTTTCAATATTTAACTTTACTCGGGACAAGGCACTTGTTTCTTTGATCTTCAAGATATTTTCATCAAGAGCGTAATCGTACTAATAACGTGTTATAAAATAAAAGAAAAACTACTAGAAGATCAAGGAACTACTAGAAGACAAACTTGAGAAAATAGAAAATAGAGAGAACTTTTCATTCTTTTGATAATAAGTTGAATTTCAACCTTGGTACATCCTTAACAATGTGAACACCCCTTTATATAGGCTCTTGGTCATAATGGGTGATAAATATCATTTATAACACACAAATGTAATGGTTACAATAATATAAATGTTCTATAGGTTACATAAAAATGATGGACCATAAACCTATTATAATTTAGGGGTTAAAGAATATTAAATGGTGAGTGGTGGTTA
This sequence comes from Tinospora cordifolia, assembly GCA_030144865.1. Classification (NCBI taxonomy): domain Eukaryota; kingdom Viridiplantae; phylum Streptophyta; class Magnoliopsida; order Ranunculales; family Menispermaceae; genus Tinospora; species Tinospora cordifolia. The sequence goes on from JAJIYU010004900.1 coordinate 5,135, forward strand.
TTCAAATACATTTATAACATTATCAACAAATTAATAATTACATGAATTTTAAATTAACTTTTTTATAATTTATCACTTAACTTATCCATAATCGTGTTAAATAGGTCATTTTTTGGTATAACAGGTTAACTTGTTTATTACACAAATTCTAATCGTATTTAACTGTGTTCAACCCGTTTTGATTCAAACTCATTTATATTAAAGTCAAACCCCTTAAATGCGTATCGTTTTGGTTCGGGTTATTGTGTCGTACTATCCTGTCACAAATTGTTGCTCGTAAATAAGGATTTTAAGTGTTCATAATAAGTATTAAGTCTAAATATCATGTAAATTATATGTAATACTCTTGTCTGAATTTTTAGGAATTAAATTAGTCATATAATGATCAACAAAAATCACATATAATGATTTTTTCGAAATAAAAAATAATATCAGCTAAGTCCATAGTGGAAATTTGTAATACCTTAAAAGTCAATGAACGAATTATAAAATTTTGGAGTTTTAAACATAAAATATATTAAATAAATAATTTAAAAAAATTTAAATGTTTCCCAGTCATGAATTCAAGTGGAAACAAACTTGAGATAATTGTAAAAATTAATAAAAAATTTAGAGAATATCATGAAGATACGAAAAATGACAAAAGGCCCTTATTACCGTGGTTGGATTACTGCAGTAAATGATTAGAAAAATCAGAAATGCGTGAAAATGACATCATTTTGGTTAACGCGATAAATGGAAATCATTACTGCAATAATGCTATACAAAATTGAAAATCAATGCACGACTACATTGTGGATTTAGCATGCATTATCTGTTACATTTATTTACATTATTATTATTGTGCATGCATACATGACATTGTTTTATAGAATTTATGTTCTAAGTTATAGATTAGACTACATTACTCATTGCGCCACTGTGGACAAATTAGCTCAGTACTCCAACATTTCAGGTTCGTTTGCTAAGGAAAAAGGGAAGAAGGTGGTCATTGCGTAAGGTGGGCCTCATTTATTTTGGTAAGTTTCATTACATGATCTACTATTTTGAGAGTTAGTATGATGTATAGGAAAAGAGGAAAACATTGTAGATATTCTGACTATTACATTTTCGCTATTGCTATATAGAAAAGAATATATATATAAATACTTTTTGTATAACTAAAAAAATCTATTATAATTAATTGTTTAGCTACTTCCATATCTCTTGTTATTACTCTGATATTGATGTGCATAGATTAGAAGGAAGTTTAACAGTGTTTCGGCAAGCTCGGCTCACGAGTGAGTTTGTCAAGGGACTGTGCCGGTTGGCTAGCCCTTTACTCGAGGGAGGGGGTCCCGACAATGTTGGTATTAGAACCAAGGTTTTTCAATTAAGGAACCTAAGAGTAATCACAGAAGTTAGAAAAACACTAGGAATGACTTAGAGTAGCATAGTAGAATTATGGACAAAAACTTTCTAACTTCTAATTGATAGGAAGAGGAACTAAGTAAGAGTGGTCATATCATGAGGGGAATTTGACTATCATTGGGAGTTAGTGAGTTTTAAGATTTAAAATTTGAACCTTGTGGATTAGACTATCACTTGGGGATAGTTACCTTCACGTGTAATTATCTTTTGTTATAATCACTTAAAGTTGTGTTCTGCTTAATTTGAGAAATGATGGAAGTTTAATGTTTTATACAGACCACGATGCCTCATTGATGTAGGAGACCATGTAGGATTTCAAAGCCGGTGCCACCACCACCTCCTCCGATTGAGCCTGAGCAAGATCTTGTACAGAGGCTCGAGGCTATGATCAGGGCGTCTACTTAGGCTACTTAGGCCTAGGCAGCCTTACTAAGAGAGAGACTGGATAAGATTGAGGTTAAGAGACAGATGTTTGAGCCAATAGCACCCCTTACACTAGTTGTACCTGAGATCGGAGCAGATGAAAGGGTTGTAAACTGCGTAGAGGTAGCCCAAGTGAGGCAGGGAGATGAGGCTACTCATGATCGTCTCCTGAAGAGGTTTTTGGATATGAGACCCAATGAGCTCCATGGGGGTTTGAGTTTGGACATAGCAGAGAACTGACTTCTCAATATTGAGAAGAACACTGAGACATTGAAGTTGTCCAAGGAGAACCAGGTACTATTTGATACGCACATGCTTGAAGATGAGGCCGCCATCTGGTGGAAGGCCACTAAAATGATAGAGGGGCAGATTACTTCATGGGCCTATTTTCGAAAATTATTTTTGAGTGCTTATATTCCTAAGATAGCAAGGGAGAATAAGAAGGTGGAGTTTTTGACTCTATAAAAGGAGGACATGTCGGTGAGGGAGTATACTCACAGATTTCTCTGACTGAAGGCTTATGTGCCTGAGTTAGTAGGTAAACCAAGGGAGAGAGAAAGATTCTTCCATTGCGAGCTGAGGGCCAATATTAGGAAGGCAACATCGACATCTACTAAGGCCACCCTTGAGACCATTTAGCGGCAAGAGCTACAGTTTGAGACAGATGTTGGAGATGAACGTCCGATGGTCTAGATAGTACAGGGTGTTATAGCACAGCTGCAGCCACAGTTACAACCCCAATCATTGACTCATGCCGGTTATCGTGGTGGATCCCAAGTAGGTAGATACCCGAGGAAGAGAAAATATTCAGGGGTATAGTCTAGAGGGGAATAGAGTCAACTACCTCCCATAGTCTCGATCACTGTCACCTTAATTCAGACATATCAGCCCGTGGGACAACCACTGACTTAGTATGGGGCCCTTGGTAGAGGTCGAGGCAAAGTCCAAAATTCAAGACATAGAGGCTATGGGTTGAGCTAGACATATCTGGTTAAGTAGGGAAGTTAGATTATATGTTACAAGTATGGTTAGCTAGGCCACAAACGATATCACTTACCCTATACTTGTTCCAGCTTCCAGTGCACCCACCACTATTGTTTCTCAAGGGAGAGTACAGGTGGTCACACAGTCTAATCCGAAGGCTACCACGACTCTAGTATAAGGTACTGTTTCTATTTTAAATTCTCCTTTATACGTGTTGGTTGATGTTAGCTCTACTTTATCATTCATCTCTAAACATGTCATAAATAGATTGGAACTTATACCCCGTAGGGCACCTACCTGGCTCATGTTGAGTATTGCAACTGGGGAACGCATTTACCATAATCTGATTTATGAGGATTACATGTTGAGGTTGAGTAACTTTGAGACTATTATTGACCTTCGGGTGTTAAAGTTTCTAGAGTTTGATGTCATACTTCAGATGGATTGGCTAGCCACGCACCATGCACACGTCGACTGTTTCGCCAAGAGGGTGGAATTTTAGATACCATGACAACCTGTTATTATTTTTTAGGGTAGTGCCTTTGATAAAAGAAGAACCTAAGGCAGAATGACAGCTCAGAATGAGATTGATACTCTAGTTGGTTTAACCACCATAGATGAGGGACCTTCACGAGAGAGTATGGATGAGATTCCTATCGTCAAAGATTTTTCTGATGTGTTTCCTAAAGATTTACCTAGCTTGCCTCCTAAGCGAAAAATCGATTTCATAACTAAAGTTATTCTTGGGACACAACCAATCTCGATCCCTCCTTAAAGAATGGTGCTTAAGGAGTTGCAAGAATTAAAGGTGCAACTAGAGGAATTGATGAATAAGAGTTTTATTACCCCTAGTGTGTCACCTTGGGGTGCTCTAATATTGTTTGTGATGAAGAAAGCTGGGTGCCTCCATTTGTGTATCGACTATCGACAGTTGAACAAGGTGACAGTAAAGAACAAGTACCTTTTCCCACGCATAGATAACTTATTTGACCAGCTTAGGGGTGCTACTGTGTTTTCAAAGATAAATCTAAGATCTGGGTACCATCAGCTAAGAGTCAGGGAAGACCATACACCGAAGACGGCTTTTCAGACTCATTATGGGCACTATGAGTTCCTATTCATGTCGTTTGGCATAACAAATGCTCCTGCGATGTTCATGGACCTAATGCAGAGAGTGTTTCGTCTCTATCTCGACTCATTTGTCATTATCTTTATTGATTACATCCTTATTTACTCGAAGATTAGAGAGGAACATGCCAAGCATTTGAGGATTGCACTACAGACTCTTCGAGATCACCGCTTATATGCTAAGTTTAACAAGTGCGAGTTTTGATCAACAGAGGTTCAATTTCTAGGCCATGTGGTAGGAACCAATGGTATTTTTGTAGATTAGGCTAAGGTCAAGACTATTATTAGTTGGTTGAGACCTACCACAGTGACGGAGATCCGTAGTTTTTTGGGTTTGGCAGGTTATTATCTAAATTTGTGCAGAATTTCTCAAGGATTGCTGGAGCAATGACGAAACTTATTCAAAAAGACATGTCATTCATATGGACAAATCAGTGTGAGGAGAAATTTCTTGAGTTGAAGCATCATTCGACATCTGCACCAGTACTTGTGGATCTTAAACCAGGCTGTGAGTTGGTGATTTATATAGATGCATGTGGGACAGGTCTAGGGTGTGTGTTGATGCAAGGAGACCAGGTGATTTCTTATGTCTTACGACAGTTGAAAGTGCATGAGTGAAATTATCCTGTCCATTATTTAGAGCTGGTAGCAGTGGTGTTTGCGCTCAAGATTTGGTGACACTATCTGTATGGTGAGCGTTTTACGTTTTATTCTGATCACAGGAGCCTCAAGTATTTGTTTTCTCATAGATATTTGAACATGAGGCAGAAGAGATGAATGGAGTTACTTAAGGATTATGATTTTACCATTAAGTACCATCCAAGGAAAGCCAATATAGTGGCTAATGCACTAAGCAGAGTACAGGTCGAGACTGCTTGTGTGTCTAGACATGTGTCTCAAGAGTGGAGGATGATTGATTATGTGATAGTGATGAGTATCCACAAGACTTCAACTGATACCAGAGTCAGTGCATAGATGAGAGCCCAACCAGTGCTACTTGCTGAGATCATAGAGATGTAGCCTCGTGACGTTGATTATGTGATGTACTAGGAGTAGGCAGACGTTACTTCTCTGTGGAGTGGTCGATTGATAGTGACGGTCCACTGAGGTTCAAAGAACAATTGTGGGTACCAGTTGACCCTAGCCTGAGATAGGGAATGCTAGTAAAGCTACACTGCTCAAGTTATATCGTTCATTCAGCCACCAATAAGATGTATCATGATGTTTGACTTACTTATCGGTGGTCGGGGATGAAGCGAGATGTTGTGGCCTTTGAGCAGAGATGTGACATGTGTCAACAGGTTAAAGCTGAGCACCAGAGACCCGGTGGTTTACTACAGCTCTTGGCTATTCCTGAGTAGAAATAGGAGCATATTACCATAGACTTTGTGATGGGGTTACCCCAGACTTAGCAAATACATGATACTATTTAGGTTGTTGTGGACAAACTGACAAAGTCTGCTCATTTTCTCCTGATTCATACCAGAGATTCAGTTGAGAAACTGAGTCAATTGTATATCCGCAAGAAAGTGAGATTACATGGGGTCCCAGTGTCCATTGTAACTGATAGAGATGCTCGGTTTATGTCCCATTTTTGGCAAAGCTTGCAAAGTCAATTGGGACTAGAGTAAACCTGAGCACAGCCTTCCATCCACACAATGATGGTCAGTCTGAGAGAGTGATCCAGATTTTAGAGGATATGCTTCATGCATGTGTCCTTGATTTTGATGGTAGTTGGGAGGATCATTTGGTGTTGTGTGAGTTTGCATATAATAACAGCTACCAAGCAAACATCGACATGGCACCGTTTGAGGCATTATATGGTCGACCTTGCTAATTGCCCGCTTGTTGGGCTAAGGTTGGTGATATAGTAGTTTTTGGCTCTACTTTTTATGGGAGCAAAATAAGAAAATCCAACAAATTCATCAAAACATGAAGGCAACTCAGGATTAACAGAAGAGTTATGCAGATAACTGGAGGAAGATCCTTGAGCTTGACGTTAGTGATCATATACTCCTTCAGATTTTTCCTCGAAAGGGGCAAACTCGTTTTGGTATTTTAGGTAATTTCACTCCGAGATATATTGAACCTTCAAGATCCTTGAGAGGATAGGTCTTGTTGGTTACTGATTGGCATTACCACCTCAGTTAACGAGAGTACACAACGTATTTCATGTGTCAATGTTGTAGAAGTACTACCCCGACCCTTCGCACGTATTAAACTAGAGACATGTTGATTTGCGAGAGGATTGGACCTATGATGAGGCTCCAGTAGCTGTCATTGATCAAACCATGAAGAAATTGTGAAACAAGGAGATACCAATGGTACATGTACATTGATAGTTTTATGGTGCCGAGCAGGACACCTGGGAGCGAGAGGACTATATGGCGAATCACTTCTCTAGGATTATGAGAGTCGTTTCTTGATCGTTTGTTACCTCAGTAAATTTCAAGGACTAAATTTGTTCTAAGGAGGAGAGATTTTAACGACCCTTATTAGTGGGCATTGAGTTGACGGGTTCAACATGTATTTTCATATATCAATAAATCAATTATAAATAAGAAATACATGATTTTATGGAAATACCTGATTTTTTGGGCAATGTTATTAATTAATGTGTGTATTCATGGAAAAATGATAGTAATAATAATAATACATGTGCATTAATTAATGATTTGCTTAAAAAAATAAAATAAATAATGATAATGATAGAAATACATATTTGATTTGGGCTTAGTTAGAAAAAAAATGAATTAAATGAATTAAGTAAATTAAATGATTGTTATATATATATATAAATGATGTGCTTAGTTAGAATAAAAAAAAAAGAATTAATAAAAATGTATATTAAAGAGATAAATGAGATGATGTGGTGGGGTAATGGAAAACAAAATAAAAATACAATAAATAAGAGGATAAAGTTGCAATTTATGAGTCATGGATAAGGGAAAAGAATGAGCTAAAGTTTATCCTACTTTATGGTGGGACCAACCCACTTAGGAAAACTATAAGAAGGTGCTCATCTCTCATTTCATTCTCACATCCTCTCCTCACTTGTCCATAAGATAAAGAGAGAAAAAGAGAAGGGAAGAAAGGAAAAGAAAAAGAAAAAGAGGAAGAAAAAGGGAAGAAAAGAGAAAAAGAAAAATTGTTCACTTTTGATGATCTGACACTTTGAATAAATTATTTTCACCTCTTTTTAATTCAGAATTATTGTAGAAGTTATAAATTTTAATTTTTATAGTGTAATTTTTATAAATTGTGTTAGTATATTGTGTGATCCAAAATTTAGGTGTGTTTTCACTAGAAATAAAACTACAAATATATATATATATATATATATATATATCATTGTGCTCAAATCAACAAGTAGAACATACATATATACTTTATTTATACTCATATATGCTCCAAGAATTTATATGATAGTTAGAAGTCAACACATAGGAAGTATATCCATTAGCACTACAATTTTAGTTGGCGAATACTGAAATGTCTAGAATAAAATTTTGAATTCAATGACACTAAAATTAGGATTTTTGAAAGTCAATTGATATATTAAATTTACATTTATGCAATTTGAGAATTAATTAATAAATATAGAAAAAATATATACAGGGTTATATAATGTTAAATAATAGAAAAAAAATGTTATACAGTTTTATATATATAATGTTATATAATATTATGAAATACTTATAGGAAAAAAATGTGTAACATAAAAAAATAATTAAAATTTTCCTATTCATTGTATTGAACCGCCAAATTTATGAAAATGACTGGTTATTATATACCAAGAGTAGAACACATGTCAACGATATAAGGTGTTGGTCTTTCAGTTCAATATTAGGGACCATAATTGACCAAATTAATCATTTGATTGACCAAGGAACATAAAATGAAATTTGAGCCAAGTTTCATATAGTAATTAAGAAACCATGTTGATCACGTAAGATCAAACATTAGCGAGACACAACCGGTCACTAGAAGAAAATCAGGAGCTGAGTATCCTTGCAAGTAGTGTTTTCTAATTTCTCACTTAACTTGTTATTATATTCATAAATAAAATGTTATTACATATTAAAATGCATTTACAATCTTTAAATAGGTTTTTAAATGAAAATGTGCACCAAATCTTAAGGTTCAGGTGCAAGTTAGGGTATTGAATGTGATAGAGCATTGAGGACGAGTGGTTGTCATACCTGGGAGTATGGTCTAGGTAGGTTTATCAATTGAGTTCCCTTATTGGGGATTTGATGCCATCATACATGAGGTATAAGCTGGTGGATCCCTATAATATAATATGATACTACGCCTTGTAACATTCCATATTTTAATGTGACACGTAAATTAATTTAAAAAATAAAGGTATATAAATATATGTATTTGTATGAATTATGTACGTATGTATGTATAATTATACACATACATTAAAAATATACGATACGTGTATAAATTAATTAATTAAATTAGTTATTAAGAAAAATAATTATTGTAAAAAAATATATATATATATATATATATATACAATAATGTGGGTATAATTTTAGTTAAACATACCCATGTATATATACATAAAGAAATTGAAGAAATATATTATATATTACATATTATAAGCAAACTTAATACATTATGAAGTGTATTTTTTGGGCCACCATTAAAAGAAAAACCAACTTATAATATCTTATATATTTTGATAAGTAGGGTAGTTGGTTGGGAGAAAAAAAATATCAAAATCAAATTTAAAATATATTACATGTGTATATATGTAGTTCATAGGGTGATTTGAGTGGGTCAGTTGCATTAACTATCCCACGATTCACTTGCTTTCTTCATCTTTTCTTTCTTTTCAATTTTCACAAACACACCACAAGAAAGGGAAAAAAAATAGAGAATCGAAAATAGAAAGAAAGGGAGAAAAAAAGGAAATTCAAATTTTCGATGGATTCAACATACAAGTAAGTCATTTCTTTCAATTCTTATTACAAGAATGCTAAATAAGCCGCGTACTACAATCCTATGAGTATAATTTTTACTGTAGGGAGTGTTTTGTAGTAGAATTAAAAAATTGGATATTTTTTTACAGTGATTAAAACTCAATAAAAATTACACCAAAATACTCCTTGTAATAAGTAGATCTCAGATATGTAGTTAGTTTTTGTCTGTTTATCCTGTAAATTTTAAAATAAATACTCAAAATTTTATAACCTTTGGATAGACTTTTGGGTATGTTAAACCCAAATAAAACTTTGATTGAAACTATAGAAAGGTAGAGAATGAAAATAGTATCCATCGACACCAAATTTGTGAATTTTGAATATCAAATGAATTTTTGGTGAATGATTGACCATTTGGGTTAATTATGAAAATTAGAAAAAATCAGTAAAAATATATTTAGATAGCCTATTTAATTTATTTGATGCTATAAAAATATGGCATTTGAGCAGGAAACTAATTTTAAAGGTTATTGAGAATATTTGAGCTAATGCACAACCATTCCTGAGGTTTAATGCACGTATATGATTAAATATGAAAAATAAATACATTAGAAATTCTTTATAAAAATAAATTTAATGTGATTTGTGTATATAAATTGTATCTGTGATAGGTTAATTGCAGTGAATTGAAACTAGATTTTGGGAGTAGATATTAGAAATTTGTTGGATAGTAATTTTGGTAAGTAGTGATTATTTATGGTATTATGTGAATGGCGATGTTATGTCAAGAGCGTTGATTTTTATGAAATAAGAACTGATGCAAATGAAAATATATATTATATATGAAATGATGGATTATATATTATTGAATTTTATAGTAAATTTAGAAGTGGCTGATTATCATACCAGGAAGTGAGATACGTGCTTAACAGGATTAGTTATTAGTATTTTATGAGTATTTCTTTATCTTAGTTATTCATATTGCATTGTAGATATAAAATGGATTTGAATGTAAGCATGTTATTTGTATTAACATATATGCATTTGGTTTGAAATTTGTGAAATTTTATTCACACGGCAACATTTTTTGGATTTGTAAGAGCATTTCTAAAATGTGATATTGTTTCGATAGACTAAGCCATGGGGAATAATACTTCTTATATAATAATCTATGTGAGACTGAGCCATAAGAAGTATCAGTCTTTCTCTATGTGATAATCCTCGAAATGATTATGAAGTGGGTGATAATTAGAATTACAGTTTACTAGTGTTCAGGCCAGAGAAGAAGTAAGACTAACTCTACTTCTAAAAGATGTGAATGTGCATGTATTTTATTCAATGATACACTGAAAATAGCATGATCACTATGTTGAATGCATATGTGTATGACTTAAATGTGCATGAAGAATTTAAATGTTTTATATAATTTGATTTTCTGCATGATTATTTAAATGCATCTAAATGTCATAGATAAAGATTATTCACTGGGCATGTTTTCACTCATTTATTGTCTTTAACATTTCAGGAACAGATAGGAAAGGAAAAAAGTTAGCACAAGAAGAGTAGTCGACTCTTAAGTTACTATTGTGTGCGTAGGTTTAATTATTTTATGGGTTGTATTTTTGTATAATTATAATTATCATTGTATATGTAATATCACCAGAGGGATGTGAATCTATTTATACTAGTTAAGTGTGTGGAACTTTGTAAATTATAAACTATGAGTTATAATTGATGATAGTCTATGAAAACATTATATGTTATGACCTTGTGGATTGATAATGTGGTTTCTCAGGTGTTAATGTTCCTTTGGGATACGTCAAAATTTTAGGGGAGACTCTTTCAAAATTTTTGTATGGATATTGAGTAGTATTGAGTGTAAGAGGCTGACATAGTATTATATATGTAGGTGTAGCATATATGGTATTATATGTCATTCGTGACATCACTATTACGAAGTGGGTTGCGACACGCCTAACCGTCAGGTACACCCGCTCGAGTGGTTTTATTATTGCGTTGTAGGCTATTGAGAGCTTCGACATGTGTTTTCAACATTCAAACCATTTTCAAAATAGAAGGTGCACGACTACATTTTGGATTTAACATATATTAATCGTTGCATTTACTTACATTATTATTATTGTGCATGCATACATGACATTATTTTATAGAATTTCGATTCTAAGTCATAGATTATACTACATTACTCACTGAGCCGCTGTAGAAAAATTGGCTCACTACTCTAACATTTCAGGTTTTTCTTCTACTAAAGATAAAATAAAGAAAATGGTCATTGCGTAGAGCGCACCTCGTTTATTTTGCTAGGTTTCATTACGTGGTTTACTATTTTGAGAGTTAGTATGATGTATAAGAAAAGAGAAAAACATTGTAGATATTCTGACTATTATATTTTCACTACTACTACATAGAAAAGACTGTATATAAATATTTTTTGTTTAACTAAAAAAAATTCTACTGTAATTAATTATTTAACTACTTCTATATCTCTTGTTATTACTCTGATATTGTCGTGTATGGATAAGAAGGATGCTTAACAGTGTTTTGATAAGTTCAACTTGCGAATGAGTTTGTCAGGGCATTGTGCCAGTCAACTCGCCCTTTACTTGACCCGACAGTTCTCATACATAGTGATGGATGTTAACTATTTATAGCCTAATGGATTGTTGATGGTTCTTTATCTTGTATTAGAATACAATATGCAATGTCTCCTAGCATATCATACTCTATATAAGATAGTACCTTTTTAACAAATACATCATATTATTTTATATAATAATTCATTTGTTTAAGTCTAGATTTCACCTAAACTGTAATACACCTAACGTTCTTCTTTACTACATCTCATCTTCTGCAAATGTACATCCTTAGAAACAATGACCATGTTAGCAATAAGGTCCCACAAGTGATACCCCTAGACTTCATTAACATATCTTAAAAATATACATTTAGCAAACTTTGAATTCAACTTTGTTCTTTTTTCAATATTGAATATGACATATGTAAGGCACAGAAAAATTTGTGGGGTAGAATAATTAGTTGGTTTACCTTTCCACATTTCTATTTGTTTCTTCAACTTAGTTTTTGTTGATGGAAATCAATTCATCTCGTAGGGAGTTTTCTCTTCTTTTGCCCGTAATGATTTTTCAAGACGAAAAGTCTCAACATTATTTTAGCCCTTTCAAGTAGCGTTTTGTGCATCTACTTTGCCCCTCGAGTTTGCCAAGGAGTGCACCCCACCATGAATTACCTTTTGATGCCTTATTTTTTATTAAATGCATCAAATCTGTTGATAATATTTTCTCTTTTAAACATTTAAACACATCTGCCTTTTTTTTTTTTAAGTACATTGAATGTTTCCTGAAGAAGTTGTCAATAAAATATATAAAGAATTTTGCTCCTCTTTCGATCAGTACTAGTGCTTCCCATACATCATAATGAACTAAGGCTTGAATAGATTTGTTTCTAACATTTGGTTTGTCAAACTTTAATTTATACGGCTTGTTAGTAACACAATACTAATAAGACAATAAATTTGTCAATTTGAGCCTAGGAAGTAATTTTCTATCCCAAAAAAAATAAATAAATAAACTTCAATCCTCTCTCAAACATGTGACCTTTGGACAATGCCACATTATTGACAAATCTTCTTCTTGATATATTGACAAGATATATGTTTTTCCTTTCTACACAGGTTCTTCAATGTGTTCAACACTTTAAAGTCATTTTTTTTTTATTTTCATCACAAGGACTGCATCTTTGGATACTTTCATGGCATTATCTTATTCTTAAATTTTAACGCCAAGCTTATGTAATTGTCCTATGAACAATAAATTCTTCTTCAAGAGTTTAACAGCATAACTCATGAATAGTGTGAGTTGTATCATTATGCATTTCTAGCTTGAAAATAGAATGTCTAAAATCTGTAAGTGTGATCATTTCCCATATGAATAGATTCTCCTCCGAGAGTTTCATAAGTATGTAACAATTCTCTGGAGAGGTCACAACGCGTCAAATTGCTATTAAACTAGCACCTAGATTTCAACTGGCTGGTTTTGGCTTTTAAACATTATAGTCATCGTGGCATAGAGGATTTTGTCATTATTTGAGGCACTTGGTATATATAATTGAAGATTTTTTTTTTTTTCCATGTCATTCCCACTCTTTTTTTTAAGAACATTCTCGTTTAACAGCATTTTCTTATTACATTTGTCGCGCTTAACATTACTTATTTTTTACTTTGATTTTTTTGTTACTTTAAGTACTCTAATTAGAGGCATGTTCTATTGTTGATACCTCATCACAAGCACACCTTCACCCTTACCTTGATTACACTAAATCTTTATTTGTCTTCCTATTCTTGCACCTGTTTTCTTCATCAAGAACTGCAACTATTGTGTGAAACCTAAAGTACTAACATTGTTAATGAGATTTATGGCAAGTTGATTATATGCGTTAAGCATACTTTTAAATATATGTACTTTCAAGCTCATCTATTTTGTGATCCAACATTCTAAGTTGAAAAAACATAATATTTAAGATGTCTATTTGATAAGAAGTTCTTGTTGAGAAAACATATTTAAGTTGATATGGACTCTTACTACTTAAGAAGTATATAAATTTCTTTTATAAGAAGTTCTAGTTGTGTAGCAGACTCGGCTTCATACAAATTGATAAGTGTGTCCCAATTTATTTAGTTGCATTTTTCTCTTTTATGCTTGACAATATACTATCTACCAATGTTAGATGTAGCTTTGAAATAGTATCATAATCCATCTTCTTCCACTATATATATTATTTGTGATTTTTGCAAGCATACCTTCAATTCCTTTCGGCTAGCCTTCTTGCGTACGTAGAAGCATCTTGATTTTGAACTTCCAAAATGAGAAGTAATCTAATCAAACTTGTCTATCTTGAACTTTACTGCTACGCTAAGTATCGCAATCTATGTTAGCTCCAACTACTTTACATGAACAACACCAAGTCATCAAGCAAGCTTTCTAGATATTACATATTGAAAAAGATTGCAACTACAAATTAAGTATACTAAGTATTTTAAGAGATATTTTTTACACCACTTTTTTGGGAAGAAATAACTTGTGCAATGTTACACAACTAAAGCATAAGGTGGAAAAAGTATAAGACAGAAATTTATAGGTACCTTTAAACAATTTCTAGCTAGCCAACTACAATTTGTCAATTGTCACAACACTCCGTACCAAATTGAAACCCTCTTCAAGTAAACATTAATTGTCATTACTCTCCTTAAACAGACATCTCTTCACAGTATCTTACGTGCAACTATCACATCTTTGTACTTGTATTAAGTAATAACTTACTTTAAGCAACCATCAAGTATCCATGGTTGGTGTAAAAAAAAAGTCACAATTCACGTTAAAGCAACAATTTCACAATGTTCTATTATCTTCACGAATAGCCAGCATTGTACAAGTATGAGCAGGTCTAGAATTTTGAAGGCCCTTCTTAAGGATTACAAATCCTCACCATATTGCATCATGCTTGAGAAAATTCTTACTAAATATTACATATTTAGGCTGAATGGTAATTAAACCTAGAAATTGTCAACCAAAGATTAAGAAAGCATATAAAGCAATGACACAATAGGATTAAACATTATCCTATTGTCATTTTTGACTCAAGAGAATGGAATTAAAATTAATTCTAAGCCTGCCAACTTATCTTACCATTGTAAGATAAAACAATCACACCTAAACTTATAAAATTATTTTATCATATTTTGTTCGATCTAATTTCTATTTTATACTATTTTCCCTCTATCCAATCTCATTCTATCATATCATATCCTATAAGAATAATCATATACTGTCTTGCACACCAAATACATCCTAAGCAAACAAATTTTCCTGCCAAATTACCTAAATGAATTACATTGAAACCCGATATGAAAAATTCACTAGATAACATGAGTTACGTCACAAGCGTACAACACAAGCAAATGCACTTTTTTTCTTTTTTGAACAGAAACAAAACGACTTGAATTCAAACAGAAACAAAACGACATGAATTCAAAACAATTACAAGCCAAAAAATCGAAGTGAACCATGCATACGACTATCCCAGTTTAACACTTACCAGATATCAAAAAACCTTCTGCTGAAGGGGCGATAAAAATCCTCAAGCTCGCCAAAAATTAAATTCCTTCCCACAATTATAATTCTGATTTTTCTGTATTTTAGAAAATTCTGTTATTCTTCCCTAACCATACTGATCATAGTGTTGCAATATCTAGTCCCTTTCTCCTCATTTGACAGAGATAAATAATGACCCAAAGTGAGGACATCCTCAACTGAAAGAGGAAGTAGGAACCTGGCTCCAGAGAAATTATGCCATCTCCTCCATGATCCTTTAGCCATGCACACAGAAAGAAAATATGTTGCATGCTTGATAACATAAAACACATATATGAGGGGAAATACAATAATGTTTTAACTTTTTCTTCAACACATCCATTGCATTAATCTTTGTATGGGGTAGATCATAAGTAATGCAATATCAATTTATTACTTAAAGAGTGTTTTGACAAGATATGTGTACCCATTGAAGTCAAAATCAGAGGATAATTTAATTCAGATTCTGAAAAACAATATGCATACAAAGACACCAACGCCCTTAGCAAAGAACTATTCAGCTTATAAATGTTGACTATATGGAAATTTTACCATACCAGCAAGATCCCTGCAACTACTTGAACATGATGCTGCAGTTCCACCACTCACTAGCTTGCACTCCAAAAGCCAGTTTTCCCACAACAGATCAAAGCCACATCGTAAGACAGAGGTTAGTATTTCATATACTTCTTTTTGTCTCCAAACATTGAAGAGAACAGAATTAGTCAAAAGCAAAGGTGCAATAACCCAAAAAAAGAAAAAGAACAAAAAGGACCCAACTCTTAATTGTTAAAAGAATGCATTAAAATAAAAGTAAATTTGCACAGGTTTACTGGACTCATCTTGTAGAAGGAAAGAAGGGCCGACTGTTAGTAACTAAAAATTTAAGTAAATTTATATGCCAATGATAACAGAAGTACAGTATACAAAGAATATCACATGGAATGCATTCAAAATTAATCCCGTCTTGGATGCAAGTAAATCACAATCGCCAAAAATAAGCTTCCAAATGTTGTCTATCTGTCCAGGTGAGATCGTAAAACATTAAGAAGCAGCATCATATTCTAGGATCTAAGATCAACAGAAGAATATGACGAGATCTCTCTATAACATCATATCATTTATAGTTCTTTATCACTACTTATTAACTCAATCGCCAGAAAAACAAGGCTTTCAGATGTCTTTCCTTCCATTTGAGCTTATAAATCATTCATGAAGTATTGTCACACTCATGCATGAACAATCAAAGACTTTGATGAGATCCTTCTATAACGTCCTGTATGTCACAGCACTCTTTTCTCCAATCATTGACAAACAGCTGCTCACTGGGGTCCAATTAGGTCGCTTTCCAGATAACCGTACTATTGCATATCCAAGGATCTAGATGACAGAGCCACGGCTTCTTCAACGGCATGGTTCTCTCCCCATGAAGCTCCACCGCTAGAGAACCTACAGGTGAAATAGAAAACTGCACTCATCATAGAATCAATAAGCACCACAAATGAATACATGATCACGAGCAATGGTCCCTCCCATATCCTGGATGATCCATCCCCATAGCTCAGCGTTTTCACTCTATGCTCAAATAACCCTTCCACAAATGCCATCCCTATTGTTGATCCAAGAAATATTAGAAGACCAACTTGAGTCTGACCCCTAATCAAGATGGCTGATCTGAGCAATGCCTGCATACCCGATATATCTTCCAGAACAGAAATGACAATGGCAAGATTGCAGATTATAATTGCATTAGCAAAAACAATAGAGAAGATGAACCCCATCATCACTGCAGGATAGATGACAAAATTAGGGGGACAACCCAGCATAGAAAAAGTATTGCAGACAACCACAAGCAGCACAAGAAAGAGCGCCAGACAGCCAACAATCAGCATACAAACCCAAATGTAGGTTGATATCAGGCGCTTCCAAATACTCTTAATCACTGAAAAGAACTTAGAAATATCAAACTCCTTTCTGGAATAAGAGCAATCAACCACGTACACAATCGCAGCCTTTGATAATAGAGACAAAGTAATGTACAAAGGGAAGCCAAAAATTGAAGAAAGGATCATCTCAGCTAAATGTTGGCATGATTGTTTCACCAAAGGTTTCAGAGGAATTCCAGAGGACCGTGCAACCAGCAGAAGTCTAATAGTTAGCCTCTTCAAGATCGACTGATCCACTAAAATATTAGAAAGGATTACGGCTGAAATAGGACAAATTAGGATAGCCGCAATCAACATAAATCCTGAAGCATTGTATCTAAGGATTCTAATAGTTTCTCTCAATATTTCCAATGCATTCATCGTGTGGAACTGTTGATCAGAGCTGAAGCTCCTTCGAGAACCAAAACTCGGCGATTCCAGCCTAGGGCTCTGTATCTGCAACTCTAGTTCAGAGCCTCCTCCATTGCATGATAAGCACTCCAATTCATCAATTCTACCAAAATTGTCACCAGATTCCACCTCCATCTTCATCAAGATTCTCCACAATCCAAAACAAAACCACCAAAATCTTAAAGTACAGCAGAAAAAAAAAATTAAAAGCTCCTAATCTAATTCATCATTAAATCTCAAGATCCAAGACCGATATCCACAGCACATCAAGAAAATGCAAACTAGCTTCCCCCCCGAACTCTCCATTTAAACACACAATTTTTCCGCCACAGCAAATAAAACGTTCGATCTACTAATTTAAAAGCTGAAACAGAAACGACAGATCAAAGACCAACAACACAAACGAAGACTTCACGAAATCGGTGCCATACCAGATCTCGTACAGCGTTATCCACGCGACCTCGAGCACAGACACACACACACCAAAAAGAGCCAATAGTAGCTACTACTGGTTTAACGTGAATCGCCATTGGATTGCGGTTCTTGAAGAAGAAGAAGAAAGAGGAGGAAGCATTGAAGAAAAGCTTATTCCTTCCGTGGCGGAAATTCTGGAGCTAAAAAGTGCTTGAGATGCGAAACGTGTCGCGAGGGCTTCATTCACAAACCAGAGTTTCACTTTTACAGTGAAGAAGAATGAAATGAAGCAGTAGAAGAAGACGTAGAAGAAGAAGAAGACGACGTCACGTCGACTGTTTCGCGACGTCCGTTTTGCGATTTGGAATCAACAGCAATTTGCCGATTGCCCTCCGTTTCTAACACGG
>JAJIYU010004901.1:0-23294 GCA_030144865.1 Tinospora cordifolia
CTTGTTAATTCGATCATGCTACTGCTGCTGCGAATAGTGTATGGATTCCTTCTAATCCTCTACGTCCGAAACAGAGGTTATTGAAGGAGAATCGATCCATCAAAGTTCGATCAGTCTTTAGAGTATATGGATATTGCTTTTATTTTATTTTGTTAATTTAGGGGACTTCTATGGTTGGTTGAATCAATCTGGTGTAATAATTTATGTAAGTGCTTCTCGTTTTGAATTTGATTAAATAGAGTTGAGGAGACATAAATCGCCAGATAGGAATGGAAGAAACAAGCGTCTCAAGAAGAGTAGGAAGAGCGTTGATGACATTGCTTGTAGTCCATCTTCTAAAAAATCAGGTATATCAATGCACTTTATTTGTATATTTTCTATTTTTTTTTTCTTGATTGATTTATCTTTTATGCTTGTGCTTGGTTTGTTATGCAAAAAAGGAATACAATTCAACAATTATAAAAAATTGGGAACAAAAACTTATCATATTTTGTAAACAGTTTGTTGTTTCAATAAAAAAATTGGGGAACTTTTTTGGTATCTATGAACTGAACATGTTCCACATTTTTCTGACACAGAAAACTGTATCCAAAACATGAGCCAAATGCAGTTCACATTGAAGAAGAAGATGAAAATTGATGAACAAATAGGAGAAATACAAATAAAAACTAGGAGGGAATTCTCTTATTTATTAGGATCAAAACAGAAAACACAATGACTATTTAAAGATGCATAGCCTGAACCACATACAGAGGAAAAGAGACTACATACACTAGGACCCTGACGTACCAAACAACTCCACTAAATAACTTACATGACTACTAACTAACTTGTGTTTCCTAACAACCCCCTCTTACAAAGGGAGGGATAGTCACCATTGTTTGCAAAAATAGAGACATATTAAGCTGGAGAAACAGTCAATACCTGCAGCAGCAGCAGCAAGACAAACAACACCAGGCTTACCACACTATTTCTAAAAGAAAGAATTTGAAAATAGCTCGGTGAGAATATCGACCACTTGATCAATAGTAGGAATGTGATTAACTAGGAGTTGTTTAGACACCACCAAAATTCAAGTCAAGCTTTTTGATTTGTTTAGAATGAGCATGAAGAATAGGGTTTGTAGACAGAGTTACAACACCAAAATTGTTACATCATATGATTGGTGGACGCGAAGAAGAAATCTAAAGCTTAGGAAGAAGATACTGTAGCCAAAGAATCCAGGGAAGAGTATGCCACATTTTGAAATCTTGCCATAGTAGAGGACTAAGACATAGAATGTTGCTTCTTGGAACAACGAGAAACAACATTATTCCTGAAGTAGATGCAAAACCCTAGTAGATTGACGATCATTAGGGTCACTACCCAAATCAACATAAAAAAACTGATGGGATTCTGTAACACCTAGCCTCCCATACCTGGGCCATGTCATCCGATGATTTTTTTTTCTTCAATATTCTTGGGCTGCACGGGAGGCAGGCTCGTACTTCGTGACCATTTTTCCTTTCTAAGTCTCAAATTTAAGAGACTCCCTATGTACATTAATCTATGTACAAAACAATTCATGAAAATTCAATATGCCATGGAATAAAATAAAATTCCTTGTCATTTATGAATTTAAAAAAAATTCAAAAGTAATAACTTAACCCTTGATTGCAATGGACTTTAAATAAATAAATTGATTTGGGCCCACATGCCCTACAATGAATTTAAATAAAAATTACTAAATATTCTTTAAGGGCTGCAATTTCATTTCCTGAAATGTTAAAAGAAGGGGTGAGCTAAAAAGCCCAGTGGATCATCTCAAATATTTAAATTATTATTTCGACAAAATAAAACATGCAAAGCAACTACTTTTCAAAAATTAAATAATTCAAGTAGTAAATTATTTCGGTTGTCATTAAAGACCGAAAGGATACGCCTCCAACATTCTAATCCCTAGTGAAAGAGTTACTACATTGAACTCAGACCCACAGAGTCGAGTTAGGATCACCTTCGAACCCTCTATTACCTTACAACCCTTGATTGGAATGCTCAAGAGGAACATCCGTCCCTGTGTCGGTACGTGGTTAAGATTTTTATTTAATCTTATATTAAATATAAGAGCATGGCATTTAAATAATTCAACAGAATTTAAACATACAAGTATGGTAACATTACATAGATCATGCATCATTACAAACCTAAGCATGCATATTCTATATGGCATGTATATAAGATCAAAGCGAAACACCCAAACAAGCTTTATTTGAATCAAAATAATAAAATAAGAAGTGGGAATCATTTCACCTCGAGATCATTTCCTTTTGAACCTTCTTCAGATCTTTTAGATCGTTCCCCCTTGCTTGCACTAGACTTGTGCTTGCTACTATTCCGCTGGCTATTTAGAACAACTCACGAAAGAAGGAAAAATACTAGGTGCCAAGAAGGAGGCAAAGAGAGAGCAAGAGGGGTCTTATCAGCTCTTGCTCTGGAATAAATGAAATGAGAATTAGAGGGGGTTTATATAGAGTCTTCGGGGGTTGGATTCGTAAATTTTTGGCATATTTGGAATGAAAACTTTCCATTTATTCACAATTGTGGCAGCTAAAGGTTTTGGGTTTGACATTAGGGTTTTTAGGGCTTTTTGGTAATTTTTTGTATTTTTTCGGTATTTTTTCACGCAAAAGATTTTTTCTCTTTTTAATCCTGGCAGCACAATTTTGGCGAATTCGCGTGGCGTGCGTGTCACTGAATTCGCATACACACATACAACCTATTATATATATCTATATATAACAGTCTATATTTTAATTTGATACATAAATTAATTTAAATGAAGGTAAATTTGTATGAATATACGAGATTGTACGGTCTTCGCGTGTACATACATATAATTATACATATATATTAAAAATATATGCGTGTATAAATTAATTTAAATTAAATTATTTATAAAAAATAATTATTTTATAAAAAATAATTTGGGTGTATATATATATAACGAAGTGTTATTCGGAAAATTAATATTTATTAATGGGTAGTATAAATGATGGGGAAAAAAAATAATAATTAGAGATGAGAATGTATATGATGGATGGTGGAGAAAATTTAATTGGTACCATATATATATATATAATATGTAAATGGGGGCAAGTGGTGTAAAATGGGTTAGAAGAGAAAATAAAATTGAACTTCATGTGGGTTGGTTGCCTTTAGTGGTCAAGCACCTCACTTTTTTCTTCATTCTTTCTTTCATTTTCTATTTCCAGAAACGTACCAAAACCGAAACGCAAGAAAGGGAAACGAAAAGAAGAGGGAAAAAAGGAAAATTCGACCTTTTCTCGACGGATTCGACATGCAAGTAAGCCGTTTATCTCAATTCTTAATTTAAAAATGCTAAGTAAGCCACGTATTACGATCCTAGGGGTATAATTTTTACTGCAGGGAGTGTTTTATAATAGTACTAAAAAATAGGGTATTCCCCCACTGTGAGTAAAACTCAGCAAAAATTATACCAATACACTCCTGGTGATACGTAGATCCCAGATATGTAGTTAGTTTTTGTTCATTTGTCCTGTACACACCAAAATAAATACTCAAAGTTGAATAACCTTAGGATGAACTTTTGAGTATGTTAAACCCTAATAAAACTTTGATTGGAACCCATAAGAATATAGAGAATGAAAATCCATACCTATGAACATCAATTCAATTCCTTTTTATAAATAATTCCTAGCTTATTTATGGTTCATATTTAATCACATATGTGCATTAGACCTCACATATTGTTGCGCATTAGCTCGAATATCTCAATAACCTTCTAAATTAATTTTCTGCTCATATACCCTATTTTTATAGCAGAAAATTAAATATATAGGCTTCCCAAATATATTTTTATTAATTTTCCTAATTTTTATAAGGAACCCAATTGGTCAATCATTCATCAAAAATCCAATTGATATCCAAAATTCATGTATTTAGTGTCGATAGATATGAATTTTCATTCTCTACATTCCTATGAGTTCCAATTAAAGTTTTATTAGGGTTTAACATATCCAAAAGTCCGTCCTAAGGTTATTCAACTTTGAGTATTTATTTTGGTGTGTACAACACAAATGAATGAAAACTAGCTACATATCTGGGATCTTCGTATTACCAGGAGTGTATTAGTATAATTTTTGCTGAGTTTTACTCACGGTGGGAGAATACTCCATTTTTGGGTGTTACTATAAAGCACCCCCTACAGTAAAAATTTTACCCCTAAGATCATTGTACGTGGCTTACTTAGCATTTTTAAACTAAGAATTGAGAGAAACGACTTACTTGCACATCGAATCTGTTGAGAAAAGGTCAAATTTTCCTTTTTTCCCTCTTCTTTTTGTTTTCCTTTCTTGCGTTTCAATTTTTGGTGCGCTTCTAGAAATAGAAAATGAAAGAAAGAATGAAGAAAGAAGTGAGGTGCTTAACCACTGAAGGCAACTGACCCACATGAATTTTAGTTTTATTTTCTCTTCTAACCCATTTTACACCGCTTGCCCCCATTTACATATTATATATATATTTTACATCCCAATTATTTTTTATAAAATAATTATTTTTTCATAAATAATTTAGTTCAAATTAATTTATAAACGTAACGTGTATTAAAAATATGTGTATAATTACACGTATGTACACTCATAGATCGTACAATCTTGTATATTCATACACATTTACCTTCATCTAAATTAATTTACGTATGAAATTAAAATATGAAGTGTTTCAAATCTTCCCAACTTAAGGAATTTCGTTCTCGAAATTTAAATTATATGAACGTACCTTAAGTAGTGAAAAGATCTGAAAATTGCTCGTACATCTTATCTTCATGCTCCTAGGTTTGCTCTTCATTATCATGGAATTGTCATTTGACTCTGCCTAACGGAATCTCTTTATTCCATAGCTTCTGTACTCTTTTGGCTATGATCTGAATAGACTTTTCCTTATATGTAGTATCCTCCCCAACTTGTATCTGTGTTAAATCTATAACATATGTCGGATTTGGATAATACTTTCTTAACATATACACATGAAACACATTGTGAACACCGGCCAATTGAGGAGGTAGAGCAAGTCTTTATGCAATTGGACCAACTTTTTTTAGAATGTCGAATGGTTTTACAAAGCGTGGAGCTAATTTCCTTTTCACTCCAAGTCTCATTCGACCTTTTTGAAGAGAAAGCTTCAACAGTACCTGGTCACCCATTATAAATTCTAAAGGTTTGTGACGATGATCAATATAACTCTTTTGACGATCTTGGGCTTTCTTCAAATTTTGCCTTTGATGATCTTGGGTTTTCTTTAGATTTTGCCTAATTTGCTTAATCTTTATTGTGTGATCTGCAATAACCTCTGGTCCCAATAATTGCGATTCGCCAACTTCATACCAGCAAGTTGGAGATTTGCACGGTTGACCATATAAAGCCTCATACGGTGCCATGCCAATATTAGCCTGATAGTTGTTCTTATAAACAAACTTACATAAAGATAAATATGTACTCCAAGTCCCACCAAACTCTAATATACACGATCTGTGTATATCCTCTAACATCTGAATCACCCTCTCAGTCTTACCATCGGTCTGCGGGTGAAATGTTGTATTGAGATGGAAATGAGTACCAAATCGAGAGTGCAAAACCTGCCAAAATCTCGATATAAACCGTGGATCTCTATCCAATACAATAAATACAGGCACCCCATGCAATCTCACAATCTCTTAAATATATAACCTGCTCAGTTGGTCTATTAAGTATCTGGTGTTCGTTGGAAGAAAATGCGCAGACTTAGTCAACCGGTCAACAATAACCCAAATGACATCATATCTACCCTAAGATTTAGGCAGTCCTGTGATAAAATCCATAGTAATTTGCTTCCATTTCCACTTTGGAATGAGTATGGGTTGCATCTGACCTTTAGGTCTTTGATGCTCAGCTTTTACTTGTTGGTACACACTACATTTCTGCACATACTCAGTTATATCTTTCTTCATTCCATGCCACCAAACCGTACTCTTCATATCATGATACATTTTTATAGACCCTGGATGAATAATATACTGAGAGGGTGATTCAAATGTTAGAGGGTATGCTCAGATCGTGTATATTGGAGTTTGGTGTGTATATTGGAGTTTGGTGGAACTTGGAGTGAATACTTATCTTTGTGTGAGTTTGCTTATAATAACAACTATCAGACGAGTATTGGCATGACACTGTATGAGGCTTTATATGGTCGATCGTACAGATCTCCAACTTGCTGGTATGATGTTGGGGAATCATAGTTGTTGGGACTAGAGATTATTGTAGATCACACAAAAAAGATTAAGTAGATTAGCCAAAATCTGAAGAAAGCCCAAAATCGTCAAAAGAGTTATGTTGATCATCATTACAGACCTTTGGAGTTTGTAGTGGGTGAACCGGGTACTGTTGAAGGTTTCCCCCCAAAAAGGTCAAATGAGATTTGGAGTGAAAGGGAAATTAGCTCCACGCTTTGTAAGATCATTCGACATTCTAGAAAAAGTTGGTCCAGTTGCATACAGACTTGCTCTACCTCCTCAGTTGGCCGGTGTTCATAATGTGTTTCACGTGCTATATTAAGAAAGTATTATCCAGATTCGACACATGTTCTAAATTTAACACAGATGTAAGTTGGGGAGGATATTACATATGAGGAAAAACCTATTCTAATCATAGTCAAAAGAGTACAGAAGCTACGAAACAAAGAGATTCCGTTAGTCAGAGTCAAATGACAATTCCATGATAACGAAGAGCAAACTTGGGAGCGTGAAGATAAGATGCGGGAGCAATTTCCAGATTTTTTCACTACTTAAGGTATGTTCATTTAATTTAAATTTTCATATTTTAATTTGATACGTAAATTAATTTAAATGAAGGTAAATGTGTATGAATATACGAGATTGTACAATCTACGCGTGTACATACGTGTAAATATATATATTTATGTACTTTATTTATTTATTTAAACACATAACTATAAAAACAATAATAAATTAAAATAAGTTGATTTATATTTTAGCTGAGAGCCAGAACCTTGTAGGAGATGAATAATATTGAAAACATAATTGATAGGGAGGCCAGACAGAAAGCTTGCATTAAGTGGGCCAAGGAGGGTGACACCAACTCGAGATTCTTTCACAGGCTGCTATCAATTCGGAGAGAAAGGGCTTTCATATCCAAAATCAAAGGTGTAGATGGATTCACGATTGAGGTGGAGAGAGATATACAACAACACATAATTTCATATTTCACGAATTTATACTCTGACGGCAAAGGTCCAAAATGGGCGATTGATGGGATAGATTGGAACCCCATAACAGAAGAGCAGAAGGATTGGCTTGAGAGGCTGTTCATGGAAGAGGAGGTGAAGGAGGCAGTTTTTAGCTGTGAAGGAGAGAAAGCACCTGGTCCAGATGGTTTCACAATGTTATTTTATCAAAAGAATTGAGACCTGTTGAAGACAGACATTATTCGAACCTTGGAAGAGTTTTATTTCTTGGGGGTTATCAATAAATGTGTAAACGAGACATACATTCAGCTGATTCCAAAGAAGACTAGTCCGGACAAGGTGGAGGAGTATAGGCCGATCAGCTTGGTAACCAGTTTATACAAAATAATTGCTCGTATCCTAGCGAGGCGCCTAAGGGATGTGATTCATGTTACAGTAGCAGAGAACCAAATGGGATTTGTAAAATAGCGACATATTTTCGATGCTATCCTGACCGCAAATGAGGCGGTAGAGGACTATAAAGTTAGGAATAAAGAAGGCTTGGTGGTGAAAATTGACTTCTCTAAGGCTTACGATTCAGTTAGATGAAAGTACCTACTCTATGTTCTAAAGAAGAAAGGATTTGGAGAGAGATGGCGTAGATGGATAACCGGATGCATTTCCAAAGTTTCTTATTCTATATTCATGAATGGTCAGCCAAAGGGGAAGATCACAGCCTCAAGAGGTCTTAGACAAGGTGACCCTCTCTCGCCCTTCTTGTACATTTTAGTAGCCAATAGCCTACATGGCATTCTACAGAGGGCAAGGCAGTTCGGGCTTCAAGGTTTCGAGGTAGGAGGCCAAAAGATCTTTCTCTGTCATCTCTTCTACGTTGATGACGCTCTTTTCTTCCTCAATAATGATTCTAAAAGCTGGGAGTTGCTCTTACTAGCATTAAAAAGTTTTTCTCTAGTTTCTGGGCTGAAGATAATTTTTCTCAAAAGCCAAGTAGTTGGTGTCAATATTAAGGAGGAAGAGATGAATCTAGCTAATAAGATATTCGACATTCCCGTGTCCAAATGGCCTATGAAATATTTTGGTCTTCCGTTGGGGGGTAATCCTAGAAGAATCTCCTTTTGGGATATGGTGATACAAACTGTCAAGAGGAGAATTGAAGGGTGGAGATGTAGCTATTTATCCAAGGGTGGCCGCCTCCTATTAATTAAAGCTGTTTTAGAGGCTCTTCCTACTTATTATATGCAGTCTTCCAGATGCCAATTGCAGTCCAAAAGGAGTTGGAAAAGGGCATTAGAAGATTCTTTTGGAAGGCCGAAGGGGTTGAGAAGGTTCACATGCTTGTCAAGTGGCAGTAGGTTTGCAGATCCAAGGAAGAAGGGGGTCTGGGAGTTGCTCAGTTAAAAACCAGAAATGATGCACTAGCTGCCAAATGGCTTTGGAAGTTTTCTAAGACCCAAGACCAATTGTGGAACAAGATAATTGCAAGCATCCATGGGAGATCTCAAAATAGCATGGCAGCAGGCTTGAATGCTAAGGTCTCGAATAGATCCCCCTGGAAATTCATCCAGTCTTTGTATCCAAAGTTTGCTCCTCAAATCCAATGGAAAATTGGAGATGGAAAGCGCGTCAAATTCTGGGAGGATGCATGGTGCACACCGACCACTCTTAAAGAGGATTTTCCTCGGTTGTATAGGATCGTTCAAGAACCAGAGGCCACCTTGTCTCAATGCTGGGGAGGGAGGACGAAGGAAAGTGAAAATAATGCGACGTGGAACTTGGACTTTCGGAGGAATCTCAAAGATGAGGAGATTGAGGATCTGGCTACCTTACTTAACAAGCTTCAGCAGGTGCAACTTAACACACAACCTGATTCTTGGTGGTGGACGAAGGACAAATCTGGGCCATTCACGGCGGGTTCCTGTTATAAAGTTTTCTCATCTGGAGAGGAGAATTCCACAAATGGTAGTTTGGCGCTAATTTGGAGAGCTAAATTACCTATTAGATTTAAAATTCTGTCGTGGTTGATAATGCAGGGACGGTTAAATTGTACCAT
Organism: Tinospora cordifolia; assembly: GCA_030144865.1. Taxonomy (NCBI): domain Eukaryota; kingdom Viridiplantae; phylum Streptophyta; class Magnoliopsida; order Ranunculales; family Menispermaceae; genus Tinospora; species Tinospora cordifolia. Next base: position 9,311 of record JAJIYU010004901.1, read on the forward strand.
TCAAATACAGAAGAAATTCCCTAGCTATTATTTATCCCCCTCTTCATGCTGTCTGTGCAGGGCCATTGAGGATGATGTTCGGCATCTTTTTGGGGAGTGCAAGATTTTGAAGACAGTGTGGTGCTCTTGGCGGTAGGAACTTCCAGCCATGTCGAGACGCCCAGATAGTACTAATGTTCATAATTGGATCTCAGACCAATCAATTCAGTTGAAAAGCTACTGGCTGCTGATGGTTTTTGCAATATGGACTGCGATATGGGAGGCTAGGAATAGTAGTATTTTCCAGAATGTTGAAATTAATGTACATAGAATAGTGGAAAGATCACACTTGTTGTTTGCAACCTAGATCTCCTCTGGGAATATGGGGCTAGGATACTCGTTTAGTGACTGGATGATCCGGTGGGCCTCAATTTTGTATTCTCTATGACAGAGGGATTCGGGTTTCTTCTTTTGTATTTTGATGCGCTAAGGCGCTGGACATCTCGTCCATGTTAATTTAATCACGTTTACTTTAAAAAAAATATTTTCACACATACGTATATTTACACATTATTAAATATCTACAAATATACCAAACATATATGTTTCTATTTCTTTCTATTAATCATTTTTGGATACAAAAATTTATTTATTTTATTCGTTGGAGTATACGTACTCCCAAAAATGTTACAAAAGTCGTATTATTTAATTTCGTTCATCGAATTTCGTACAAACTTGTCGGGTATTACAGATTCTCATGAGATGATGTCCAATGGGAATGTAGAGAGGATTGCATAAATTGCCAAACTTTGTTAGAACTGTAGAACATCTTTGGATGAGTGATATTATTGTATTTTAAACACCAACTACACCTCTATACTCTTGAGCTATTAATGGGATCTCCCTTTGGAAGTGGATAGTTGCTGACCATGAGTTATAGGAAAGGGATACAATTTCGGTAGCCATTTTAATTTTTATCAAGCAAGTCTTAATTGTATTTCCTTTGAGACAGTAATAAACCATTAGACACCCGCTACACTTCAATGCCTTAAAAGAAGCTCAAATCTCCAAGATCTTTTAGAGCAAAAACTGAATTAAGATGAGATATAAGCTGTTGCACCGCAGCATGATCACTAACTGTTATAATAATGTCATTTATATAAATCAAAAGAGAATACAAGACTTATAAGAAAATCTCATGAAATGAGATTGATTTGCTTTCGGGAAAATGAAGCCCAAGTGAGGAAGGCAGTCATGTAACTTTGAGAACCAAGCTTTAGGAGCTTTTTAAGGCAATAGATTGCCTAATGCAACTTACAAAACAAAGAAGAGGTCATGATAATTTTTTCCAGTTATTCCACGTTGACCTCTTGCAAGTCTTCATTGAGAACTATCAAGATTATGCTTCAACTTAAACTGCCACTTACAACCCATGATCTTTCTATCTAAAGGAGGCACAAGTGACCAAGTGCTACATTGAACAAGGGCTGAGTACCTATGACTTTTCTATCTGCAGGAGGCACAAATAACCAAGTGCCACATTGACAAGGGCTTTGTATCCTTCATTCATTGGCTGCTGCCAAGTAGAAGTGGCTAAAGCTTCTTGAACACTGTTAGAAACAGGAAAAAAATTTGATGCATAAACTTTAGGTTTGAAATTTCATCCTTTGCATGCTTGATCATAGGATGACTATTGTAACTTGAAAATCTTATCCATTGCATGCTTGATCAAAGGCATGCGAAGCATAAGCATCAGATTTAGGCTTTAAAAAATAGATCCAAGTAAATTTGGAGTAGGCATGAACAAAGGAAATGTAGTATTGAAAACCATCTCTAGAATCTAGAGGAGCCAGTCCTAGGGATTAGTGATAACCAACTCTAAAGGTGAATGATGAACTCAGGTGGATCCAGTGAAAACGAGTTTGTGACTTTCTTTCATATAACATGCCGAACACGAAGAAGAAGATTTATTCGTGTGAAATGGAAAATTACAATTATTCAAAACATGAGAACCAATCAAAGAAAATGGGCGGCCAAGCCTTTGGTGCCACTAGTCCAGAACATTTGTTTTAAAAACAAGTTTACGAATGGAAGAATTGAAATCTGAATAAAATGTATGTACAAGAGTAGAAACTGATGCTTTGTGTGTGGAATTAGTGAGACATGGCTGAGAAAGAAGTCAAACTTGTAGAGACCCTTTGAAGAAAATTTCCTTAGTTTTGAGATCCTTGCGAGACAACAATTGATGAAATTCCAAGAGAAAACAGAATTATCCTTAGCAAATTGAGAGATGACAATAAGATTTAAGTATAGGGAAGACATATGACAAAGAATAATTCAATGAAGATCTAGACTTAGAAGAAGAGCAATGAATTCATGCAGTTCTGATATGTGAAATAGTGGGAACAGTACTATTACCAATGTGGATTTGATTGGAACCAAGATCATCTGAGCCAAGTGAAAGATTATTGAGATCATTTGTGAGTTGATTCATAGCTCCAAAATCTGGACAGCAACAGTTGTCATTGACTGTATCAGGTGTTGCAAGTGAGGCTGTCAAGTTTTTTGTTAAATTAGGAGATGAATTGGACTGCTTATTACCAGCAGAAGCAGCTTGAACAAAGGATGAATTACTAGGAATTTTAGCATTCAATCCTGTATTGGAGATATCAAATTGATAATAGCAGCATTGCAATGTGACCATTCTTCCGGCATAGCTGACATTGATGAATTGTATCTACTTTTGGCCTTGGCCTCTTCCTCCACGAAAGAACCATCCTAAACCTTGAGATTGTGGAAGAAAGGAAGTACTGGCCGAGTCTTTCTTAGCTATATGAGTTGATAAAGAAGCATCATTAGCTAAGGAATTTTGAGGAATTTTACTCTCAGATGCAAGTAAAAGTGATGCTGCTGCCTTTAAGGTGTAAGGAACTTCACAAAATATAATAACAGCTGCAATCAATTAGTAAATACTTCCCAAGTCCACCACAAACAGATAACAGTTGTGTCAAAATTTGAAATAGGATGACCACATTCTGCAAGAACATCTGCAATAGACTTCATCTTCATGAAATAATCCTTTATGGACATATTGCCTTTCTTCTAAATTTGAAGTTGCAGCATGTGATGCATTACTTGGCAGTGGGTTCATGCAAAGATTTGATTAATGGAGCTCCAGATCTCTGTTGCTTTGTGCATTCTACAAGCTGTCGATGAAAAGAAGAGCTGATGGATGCCAATAACCACGAGATTAGCAGTTGATCTTGGTGTTGATGGGTTAAGTATGCAGAATTGTGTATGCTTTCACCATCTTTATTGTGAACAAACTTAGATGGAATGATCTGAGTTCCATAAATATAACTTTCAAAGTCCCAACCATTTGATTGCCGCTGTGATCTGTTGTTTCCACAGTAGGAAATCACCATCATCAAGCTTTATTGAAATCAATTGATTCAAAGGATTAGTAATTTGAACCACTGATCTAGAAGTTAATGCTGATGCTGATGAACCAGTTATTGCAGCTGAAATCACAAGAGATCTTGGTGAACTACTGGAATTTGCATGAGCAGATTCTTACTTTGATACCATATTGGAGAAGTAATCTAAGCTAACATTGAAGAAGATGATGAAAACAGAGGAAGAGATAAGAGGGAAACAAATGAGGAGTAGGAGAGAATTCTCTGATTCATTATGATCAAAAGAGAAGGCATAATGGCTATTTATAGATGCATAGCCTGAATTGCATACAGAGGAAAAGAGATTACATACACCAGGGCACTAATTACTAATCAACTCCCTTAAATAACTTACATGACCACTAACTAACTAGCATTCTGCAACTAAAATTATCATTTAGTTAAGATGGTAAAGTTGAAGTTGGAGACAGTTTTTGGTGACTCGTGTACATCGATGTTTGGAATTTGCTAGATTTTGTAATTTGCTTAAAAATGCTTTTTTCCTTGTGATTTAATGCAGGGGCTTCTTCTGATGATCTTCCACCGTCTGGTGATATACAATCTGAGGAAGTAACAGTTTTCAGGGAACCCTCGATGTATGACTTTCTGTTGAAGAAGTTGGGCTCAGGTAGTGATACTCTTGCCAATCTCTACAAGAGAAGGTAAAAGTCTTTCCTTTCATTTGTAGTAGGTTTTTCCTTTTATTGAATATAGGAGGCAAAGAAGGGAAGCGGTAGAACTAAAGTCTTAACATTATCATTGGAGCTACTTATACTTCATTGTTATTGTTGTTCAATTTAAAACCAAATGTTAAGGCACAAAGGTGTTTGTGGATTTTGTGGCCTTGAGTTTGGTTTTTACTAATTCCAGCGCACCTATTATATTTTATTTTGATAACAAGTTTTTAATTTTTGGACAATGTGGTGGCATGAAGCATGGCTTTTTGCCTTCTGCTTATATTTAAAATTTGGAAAAAATTATCTCTGCTTAATTCAATGGAGGATAAAGCACTGATGAGGTGTTGAGGGAATAGAAATATGCAAACATGGGCTTTGGCTACCCATCTAGTTCTAAACATTGCTAGTTGCACAGCCATGGTTGCTGTTGACATTCTTTTGTGCCAAGTGCCAAATAATATCCTACTACTTCATTCCATTTTGCTCAGCGACAGTCCTTTTTTGTTCAATGAGATGATGGTGACACTTTTTGTTGGTCAAATGTGTCCCATATCTTCTCATCTTAGCCGCACAAACTCTTCCATTTTGTTTAACACCTATCATAAGGTTGTGGTGGTTATCAAATTGCTTAACTTTCTTGAGCCTTAAACCTTTTATCATTCTTTTGAAAAATGTGAATGGGAGAAAGAACTGGAGCTTTATTGGTATTTTGTATTTCTGCTTTTGACAGACAAAGGGAAGAAGAAGGTAAAAGTGACACAGAGGAAGAAGAAGAAGAAAATGGTGATTTTGAGTCTCATAATACTTCTGGAGAAGAGGAGGATGATGATGAAGGTAGGTTGTACATATTCCTTATTTTGTCCACGAGTTATTTAGTTGTCTGTTGCACTTGTTTTGTATTGTTGTGGAGGAAAATCTTAAGCCTTTTTTTTTAATCTATTGTGAGAGAATGAGATTTTGGTTCCAAATACATGTGCCACTCTACATTATTAGAAATTTTAGCCAATCATGTATTAGTTTTTGGTCAAACATGACATACTAACTAGTGACCAATGGGGATTATTCATTGCTGGATGGCTAATGGCAAAGAAGCACATTTTGAAAACTAGCTGAATCATTTCTGCATAAATTTAGTTAGTTTTGTAGTAAAGAAGTAAATACTGACATATAATGTATGTGCAAGTATTTTCATTCAAATGTTTTTTCTCCTAGAAAGGCTCCTTCTTCTTCTTCTTCTTCCCTTTTTTTTTTTTTTTTTTTTTTTTTGTGGCCGAATATACCACTCCACACAGTCACTCATTGAAAGCAGCTCACCTCGTGATAAGGATTTGAACCTCCCACCTTGAGGGTGCCAAAGGCCCAAATTAATAAGATGAATTTTTACCAAGTTCTATCATTTAAAAATGAGAGTGCTAACTCCCAACTCAATGTTGTGGAAGCAGATTCAGAGGAGTTGGGCCGTCACTTTATATTGGAGTTCCACCTTGCTGAGTTCTGAGAACCTATGGCATTCAAGTATCTAATCTTAATTCCTTTGGTGTCATAGGGTTGCACTTTTTTCTTAGAAAACTAGAAAAAGAAACTAATCCTGTTGGGTGGCCCTTGGTTGAGACTTGGGCGAGTGCTAAGAACTGATGATATTTGAATATCTATTTCTTATTATATGTGGTTCAATGGGAGTACATGTCTTGTTACATGTGGTTCAATGAGAGTATGGCACTAAATTTTTCTGCACAGGATACTAGATAAACTAAGCCTAGGGGGTGTTTTCCCTTGGAATGAAATCTGTTTCTGGTAGAAGTTTGTAGACCATTACTTAATTATGCTCCACATATGGTGCACAAATGCGTCTATGTGCACAATCTTTAATAAATATCTCCACTTATTTATTAGAACCTATGAATAGAATTAGAATGTTCACTTATTTACACATGTTTCTTTCTTAGGACCTGATGATGAGGCTGATTGGAATCATGACAAGGAGGTTGGTCTACCAGAGCCTGTTGGCGAGAATGGTGACTCTGTGGAGTTGAATGATGACACTGAAACGGAAAATGAGGGTGAGGCATCTGACTCAGACCATGGGAGTGATCTAGAAGATGATGACCAAACTTCCATTCATGCGTCAAAGGGCACAAGGTTGGGTCATTGTTTTATGATTACTTGACGTTGGTTATGAATCAATGTTCAAAATGCTAATTAGCAATTTTCTTGTATTATTGTGCTTATTGAACAATTAAGGGACTGTTATTAGTATCTGGATGTGTTATGAATTGTACTTGGTGTCAAAGTTTTTCGATTTTGTGCTTCTCATTCAAGCTATAGTTCACTAAGGTTGTTTTCTTTTCTTTTGGAGAGTGTGGACTTCTCTGACGAGTTAACTCCATGCAATCAATGCTAAGTGGTTTATCTAGTGGTGGATGGATGAGATATTTGTGCCCTTGGTATGGCAGTGCTAGCTAGAAATGACCTCTAATACCTCACAGGCGAAGGAGCAGGGGAAGGAAGTAGATTAAGGAGGGGCTTGCTTTGGATTAGCTAGTTGGTGACAAGGATGTAGAAGATGCTAGGATTAGTACATCTCAAAATATTAACTTACATCTATAATTTGTCTTAAAGTTTGTGGAGAAAGTCATTGCTCATTCTTTTTCCTTCTCCTTCTTTAGCTATATTTGAATTTCTTTTTCCTGAGAAACAATTTCAAATATTGTGCTTCTTGAGCTTTAGAATTGTTCAGCAACTTCTTCCTATGAAATCTTAACTTGCTGTAAACTTGTATTGTTACCAAACTTAACATCAACTTGTTATTTTTCACAATTAACAGTTTGACAAATTAGTTTGATTTATATATATTTTTGTGCTCTAGGATGATTTCTTTTAAAAAAACCTGTGAATAGTTTATGCAGCTACCTGCCGATACTTTAACTGATTAGCTTTCAATGCAAGCTACAATATGTAATGTGGATTGACTTCACATCTTGCTTCCAATTGTCCCTCATTCGCTAAAAGACTAGATAGTTTCCTTCTTTTTTCTGTTCTTCTATTGGCTTGTTTAAAGATTGTTTTTTAATGCAGCTCCTTCAGCCTGCACTTGGATCACAAATTATCGAAAGCAGAGGTTGATGACTTGATGAAAAAGAAGTGGAAGTATACATGGGAATCTCCTGCTATTGACACATCTATATCCAAATGGACAGGGACTGGGCACTGCTTTCTAAATGTGAGCATATTCTTTTGCATTCTTATTTTTACTAGTAATGTTCTTTCTCTTTGCTGGTTTATACAGTTGTATGAATGTAGTGTTCGCAGGAGATGTGTTTTCATTGGACAGGGATTCAGTAATCTTTCTAGTGGCATATGTTTTCTAATGTAGTTTGTGATAATGAAAGTTGTTTGCTATCTGACTTAAAAAATTATTTTAATTTAAATACATTTTTTTTCTTTGTTTTTCTTTTATCTTTGTTTATTTTTTCTTGCACAAGCACATTTAACCTTGTTATTTTGATGTGCTATTATCCGTGGTAGTATTTTATCTCCTGATTTTTTTTTCTCTCATCTACAAAAAGCCTGTCTGGAAAATCACACATGTTTCTTAAATATTTATGGTGTTTGCTTGGACAGAGATTGAAATACCTATGCCATATCGCATGGTGCCCGAAGATTAGTTGATTATATTAATTTTATTAATGAATTCATTTTTAATGTATTTTAATCTTTAAAAAAAACTAGAATAAAATTAGAATAGAATGATGACTAGCTTTTATGTGATCCGCTACAAATTATCCAAATCCAAACTATTATCCAGATGCCAACTTTGCCGATTACAACATGATCCGAACCTGTATTAAATTTCAGTGATTTGAATTACTTTCATGTGTTTGCATATTTGTTGCTGTATCATCTGACAACTTGCTTAAATTTATTTGCTTGGTCTTTTGGTCTCTCATGGATTTTATAACTTGTGACAATAGTTAGCTTAAACTCCTTTCCATTTATTTATTTTGTGCAGCAGACTGATGATAACTCTTGTTATGGCCTTAAGTTAAAGCTATATAAACACTGGCTTGATATCTACACCAAGACATCTGGAGGCAGTGATTTTCATTCATCCAGGCAGAAGCATTTTTATGCTCTCTGTGAGTAAAACTACCTTTACTGATTAAGAGGGAAAAAAAAAAAAAAAAAAAAACTCTTGCAAACATGTTTTGGATGAAAATGTCTTGGATCTTATGCAATGTTGTGTATATGGTATAAATCATTGGTCTAAGAGTGCGCCATTGGCAGTGAAATACACAAGACATGTTAAAATGCATTTTTTGATCGACGTTTGATGCTTTATTTCAAATAATTTCTAGTCTCTATTTTCATTCTATGGTTGTTGATATTTGATGGTTTAATTTATCAAAATTTCATGTTTAGCGTATGTATTCTTTAGTTGCTGCTTGATGAATGCCCTTGTTTGATACTTTGATGTGCAGTTATGTAGAAAAAAAAATTGGGCTTGATTAAAATCGGATCAGGATGCTATATTTTGAAGGAGCTAAGGCTGAAAATAGGGGTTATATTTGGTTGGTTTTTCAAACTTCTTAGGAACTAGGAGATGAAGTCAAAATATACATTTGAAAAGATACAAAGCCTTTTTTTCAACTACATGACACGATTTGTATATATTGATATATGAAATATGCAAATCATTAAATTCAGTCCCTCGAATTTTGCAATGGTCAAATTTAACGTTTTAGGGAAATACAAAATATTTGATTTTAATGTTGGGAGTATATGTTATTCTTTCTATAGACATGCTAAAATAAACGTAACTGTTTACTTAATGGATTGGGTGAAAAGTATGTATAATGGTTGAGAAGGATGGTCAACTTTTCTTTGATATTACTTGTGAGGCCTATGTTTTGTTTGTAATCCGAGTTATTTGATTGAAGGGGAAACCTCAACTTGGGTGGTTCATTATGAATTAGTGAAGAGTATATTTTATGTGTACTTATTTATTTATTTATTTATTTTATTTTTGTTGAGAAGATATGTAGTCATTTATTAGTCTTAATTGAGATAAATATGTGGCGAAACATTGAAAAGCTAAATTAGAAAATGAACTTATTTAAGAAATTATAGTAGTGTCATAATGGAAGTTAATAAAGGAGGCGTTCTTATAATGAGACAATTAGATGTGCTAGTTAGGAAGGAAAACTTTGTTACAACTACTGCAAATGGTAAGGGCAAAAGAGGACCTAAAATAATATGGATATTGGTAATAATTAATAAATGAAATACATAATTAAATGTAGTATAACTGTCAATTTAACCCTTGATAGAGCAGAATGAAGGAAGCAACTTTATGTACCAATGTAGTTTGGAAAAGTCTTCGTTGAGTTGAATTAGTTGTTGCTTGTTCATTTACACTTTCTTAGCATGCGCTTTATTCAACTTCATTTATAACAGATTCTATATTCAACATCATTTAGCATGTCAGAATTGGTTGCTATTTTAGCATGCTTTTTTCCCCCTCTAATCTTATTGTTTTTGTTTAATAGCTGGGTTCTTACTGATGTCTTGAATTGTTGAACATAATCTTTATCTGTCTATTCTATGCTGCTTTCCTTTGCTAGTTGAAAATTTGCTCATGCAAATATGCCGGTGCTCATATAATAAATCACTGACTTATTTGTGACTATTTAAATTAGCTACATTGATGTTTATTTTTCGTAATTAGCATAATGTCAGTTTGTGTTAAATTTTTATATGTTTTACCAGGCAGCAGCTATCATGACATATTGCACTGCAACAAAAGGCCCTTTTACCTCAAGGGTCACGAGGAAGATTCGAGCGTCATGGATGCGTACATTATGCATGCTGTATGCACTGATCTTAATGTAGTCTTTTTGTACAATTATTTTCCATCGTTTTGTTGTCTGCTTTCAATGACATGTTTCCTTTTTCTCTTTTGCAGTTGAATCATGTGTTCAGAACTAGAGACCTTGTTAAGAGAAATGAAGCAAAATTGGCCAAACTTCGAGAGAATAGTAAAGGAGTTCTTAGTGGAGATGGATTTCTAGACCATGGCTTCACTCGTCCAAAGGTATTTTCATGTTGTTTATGCTGTGAATAACATCAAAGCTCCTAGAAGTATTGATGTTGATGAAGTCATTGTGAAATTTACTTTAGGTTCCACATCTAACATTCTAAAGTTGACGTTTGTTGTTGGCCTGAGAAAGATTGTTGATTGGCTTGCTTTATGCTCAATATTCTCGAGAAGAATAAAATTATAATCATTATTCACCTTTAGATTGTTGATTGCGTAGTGTGTTTGACTGAATGATTTCGTCCATATCTCACTGCTCACTGATACACGATATATAATCAACATATTAGCCTTTTCAACCATGAATGTTTTGTTCTTGGTGATTTTATGAGGACTTGCCATTTTGTGTTGGTTGGCTAGTGTGTTTGACCAAATGGTTTCTTCCATGTGTCACTGCTTACTGGTACACGATATAGAATCAATATATTAGCCTGTTCACCTTTGTATGTTTTGTTCTTGCTGTTTGTATTAGGACTACTAGCATAGAATGTTAAAGAAATTCAGACATACAAATCTAATTTTATCATTTAGAAACTCTTTCTGAATGGATCCTGGGAAGTTATCGTTCATCCTATCTTTATAATCACTTTTGCCCATTCTCTTAATTGATACCTTGTGCATGTCTTCCAAAATCTTAAATTTCAGCCTGCCTTCGTAGGAGCTGACATGTCAGGTCATTTTATAGGAAGTCTTAATTATCTTTGCTGTTTGCTGGATTTTTGGAAAAATGAAGGCATTCATCCAAGAATAAAGTATGAAATTTGTAGGAGCTGATTTTGGAAATATACAATTCAATTTGACTTGACTAGCCCTTTTCTTAATTACATGGGTTTGGCTCCATGAATCAGCTTCCTTAGTTTTGCTCCATCAATGCTTAACTCAACATTTGCATAAAAGCTCTTATTTCCAGCTTTCTCTTCTGCAGAAACTATAATCACTTGTCTTGATACTTCAATTTGCTCTCAGAAAGTGACAATGACAGTGCTGTTTTTGTGGAAGGTTGTTAATGTCCTTATATAGGGTATTTGGATTGCATTGCATTTTACCTAGTCCCATTCTGCATGTTATGCCAATTTTCTGATTTGCATAGGCAATTGCTTTGATAACTACTGCATATTTTTTCGGTATCTTAGATGTTGTATTTGTTGTTAATGACCATGAGATAATTATTCTCATGATCAATGAGCTATTAAAACTGGTTCTTGAATTTGAGATTTTCTCTATACAAGAAATCTCTTATTGTTTCTAGCAACTACTGTTAACTTTTGCTGGTTTGTTTGTTGGCATACACGAGATATCTTTGACATATGCCAATTTAAATAAGCATGTCAATGTTCCTATCGGTGTTATCTTGCAGGAATTGACCTTACTAATTTACCAGAGCCACGGCTTCTTTATGTAAAATACGAGTTTCTGATATTTTCTATACCTATTAAGTAATTTGCTAAATATTTATGGTTTTTTTCTCTCTCCTCTTTTTGGCTTCATAGTGTCTATCATAACATGTTTCTATCTGTTGCAAAATGTTCTCTTCCCGAGCATATTAACTTCTATTATTTTATCAATGGTGTCCTGCAGGTGTTGATCCTCTTGCCACTTGCAAGCATTACTTATCGTGTTGTTAGGAGATTGATACAACTAACTCCTTCATCATACAAAGTATGCTCTTTTTTCCATACCTTTGTGCTGTTAAATCGCATAAATGTTTATGTCATGATTTTTGTTGGTTGAGCTTCTTTTTCTTTTCCTCCAAATCTTGTCCCCTGTTCCCTAACCATGCATGTGATTAGTTCATGGATGCTCACCTCTCTCATTTGTCCTTTTTTTTTTTCCTTCCTTGGCCAGTATATTTCCCTTGTTCCTTTGCTTTACTGAAAAATTATAACTGGTTCACACATGCTTGCTTCTCTATCTTTTTCTTAGTCATATGTCCGTTCTGTGCATGGAGTAAGAGGACTTTGTGCTTTAGAAATTGAAATAAAGCATACAATTTTTAGTGATCATTAAGTGTCACGGTCTTTGTTCTTGCTGGGCGTTTCATTGTGCTTCTTGTCTTCAGTTAATGTCTTCCCTCAATCGGTTTGAAGGAAAAACAAATCCAAGAAAGGTAAAGAGCCCAGTCATATTTAGCAACAAAGAGTGAGCATAAAACACAAACAGTAATTTCTGTGGAAATAGTGGAGTCACTTTAGTTTATGTTTGGGATAGTCTTTTTCACCTTTTGCGATGTTGGAAGTTTGAACCTCTTTGATGCTATTGTGTCTTGCAAAATAAATTTATAAAAAAATAAATATGCTGGTAGTTATTTATTTTGTGGAATTAAGTTAAACCAGAAAACGCAAAGCTAGGCTGTAAACTTTTATTAAACTAGGCGGGGCTTAGGCGAGTTTAAGGCAAACCAAAAAGTAATTATTTAAAGGTCCTTGAAGAATTATTTATTTATCCATATGCATGTGCATGTGTATGTACTTGTGCATGCTAAATAATATACTATTTATTATAATATATGTGGTGTCAATAATTTATGTTTTAAAATAAAGCTTTTCAAGTCCTCCAAAAAAGAAAAATTACACCCAACCCCCACCTCCCCAAGTAGTGCTTAGGCATTCCTCACCTAGGCAGTGCCTTGATACACTGAGTTAAACAGAGTTGTAATGAATGAGTGTATGCTTAGTACGAATAGAACGTAAAAAAAAAAAAAAAATATGATGGTTAAAAATCTGATTATTGAGAAATATTATGCTATTGTATTGGTTGTCTGCTGGGCTCTTCTGTTACACTTACACTTTCTTTCAATGAATGACTGGAATGGAGATATATGTTAATGTCAACACTGGTAACCCATGTTTTTATTTTGCATGGTGGCATTGACTCTCCTCTTGCCATGCTTTCCTCCCTTGTTCCATTGACAAGAATGATTTTCTGCTGGTGATATCTAACATTCTTCTATTGGCACCTTATGATTTTCTAGACCAATGTGGAGCATATTGACCGCTTTTATGAGGAGTTTGGAAATGGAGATGATAAAGAAAGCGATGGAATGAGTGAGATACTGAACAGTACACATGAAGTTGACACAAAACCTCAAAAGACTTCCAAACCTTCCGACTTTCAAGTTCTTTTTGGTGGAAACAACAATGATCACTTTATGATGGGCATCAAGTTTACTCGGTAAAATATGTTTTGTTTTTAATCTTTTGCTGTAGGATCTTTTGATATGTTTCTTTTTGTGTACTGTATCAAAAGTGCTAAAGAATACTTTTATGATCTATCTTTTTCTATAGGCACTTAAAGCATTCTTATCTCCTACATAATTATGTTCACGTGTCTTAGGATTATCTTGTTCATACATCATGATATTAAGCAAAAGTAGCTTGAATGTGACAAGTTGCTTAAAGTTGGATATGTTTCTTAAGTAATTGTAAGTGTAGCTTTATGTAGAGTTCCTGTATTCATAATGAAGTATTTGACTTCTGTTAACTTCCGCTTCATCAAATATAGTGTCTATAGGTATTTTATGATGCTTTTTCCCTGTGTTCATAATCTAGTTTATTCTTTATAGCAATTTTTTGGTATTCTTATGTTTATTTATGAAACTAAATAGAAGTTGCACCAAATTTTTAAAATTTTCAATTTGATGTTTCCATACTAGGAAAAGCATAAGGCTATATAGTGACTTCTATTCGTCAGACATGATTATTGCGTCTCCTCTTGGGATAATTACTGTAAGTACCTTTCTCTTTTTAATTACTATTATTATTATTATTATTATTATTATT
>JAJIYU010004902.1:0-23422 GCA_030144865.1 Tinospora cordifolia
GTTAAATACGATCAAGGCATGAAATGACTGAAATAGAAAGTCAAGTGTGCGTCGCTTGTAATGTAACACCGGCCCGACCCGCCAATTGGTTAAGTCCACCGTCAAAAGGAATGGTGGTTATGTCCAACTCTCAAATTAAAGAACGTGGGGGTTGGGGTGTTACAGTGTGAGAAGTTCTAATTTTAGTCTTATAGCGAGTTGTTTTGAGTGAGTTTGTTGGCATTTGGAAGTGCTTGAACGTTGGGAACCCTTGCTGAAATTTTTAGGAGAAAACATCATAAGGTGGAGGGGATTTTTAGAAATCCTATTTTACTATTTCAAGCCTTTAGTGCATTCATGTTTTCAATTTTTTTATCATGTTATTTATAAATTTTAGCATGTTTAAATTTCAATTTGGAGCATGTTTAATCATGTTTTAATTTCAGCTAGCGTGTTTTTATATTTTAATTCATGTACGATAGCAGAACATGTTTAGAAACCATATTTAGGGTTATGTTTTGAGTTTTCTAGCATGTTATATGTGTTTCTCATGTTCTCTTGATTATTTTAAATATTGATATTAATTATTATGATATTATTTCATATTTATTTGAATTTAAACATGAGAAAGTGAGGATAAGAATCATGTACCATCATAGTAGTCTAAGTGATGATATGTTTTTTATATATACTTAGTGTATATGAGTGGTATCACTAAGTGTGGATGTGTTTTTAAAATACTTGAAATGGAGACATGTGATCCTTATTTCCAATGGAATGTGACAAGATGAATTGTCATTCCATCCCAGAATAGGATTATTTTAATGAAGAAGATCAAGGGATTAAGAACCCCTTTTGGTCAAATATACAACCCTAACAAGATATTGTTTGAAACACTTAATGTTTGTAAGTGATTGAAATTGGATGTACTTTTGATTTGAATTAGTAAATTAGTAGTTTGATGAATGATCCACTAGGCTCTATGCTCATCCATTCCTCCTATTTTTCAGAAAATTGAATTTCATGAAGACTATGGATTTTTGCAAGTCTACTTTTAAAAAGTTCATATTGTAAGGGCATATGTCCCAAATTTTGAATAAAGACTTCTGCTGAATTTTACTTTTAAATTTTAAAGCTATGTACTAAATCTTTAGATTTGATTTCAAGAATGTAATCTTTTTAATTTATTTCAATGAATAAAGATTTGAAGTTTTCCTTTATTCACTTGCATTATCTTGTTGAATATAAAACTCAATGGAAGTGTATTTATGAGTATTTTAATAAGTGTTAGAATAAAGGAATTGAGATGCAAGTTGTGTACTTGTAAATGTAACAAAGGACCCAACTCGCCTTGTGGTTGAGCTTAAACTTGTCTCTTGGGGGTTGGGGTATTACAAGTATCCCTTAGTTGCACCTTACAACCACACGCTTCAAGCATGTGTTAAGAACACCCATAGCACCCATACAAGTCACTATTACAATATGTGGTTCTTACCTTTACTTTTTCATGTTTAAAATCACATAATCATGATGCTAAATCAGAATATTAAATCTCAGAATTTAAACAGTTAAGAAAGCATGGAAACACATATAAAAAGCATGAAAACTTAAAAGCAAACCTAAGCATGGTTTCTAGGCATGATATGATCTCATGAATGATTAAAAACATAGAACATGCTAAACTAAAATTTAAATATGATCAATCATGCTAAAACTGAATAAATCATGCTGAAAACTGAAAAATGTTTATGCACCAACCTGCTAGGAACTTGAAATAATAAGATAAAAGTTCTAGAAATCTCATCCACCTCAATCTGAGTTTCTTGTTGTGTCCGATAGAGGTTCCCTTTATCTACCACTTTTAGAGCTTCAAGAACTTTCAACCACCAACAATAGCACTCAAAATAACTCATTAAAAGACTAAAATTAAATCTTCTCACTTGTGAACGCAATAAGAGTTAGAAAAGATGCCAAGAAAAGGGCTTAGAATAAGCAAAGAAGGAAGTATCAACTCTTTGCTTTGGGATGAGAAGAATGAGTATTTAAAGGGGTTTATATAGATTTTCAAGAGCACTAGAGGGACATCTTGGTTAGTCTTGGGCAGCTTGGGTAACTTAGAAGGTTTGGGCAAGTTTCCAAACAAGAGGGGGCGGTTTGCATAAAGAGGGCAAGGGTGCTCATGGTTGACAAGTGGGACCACTATGGCTTTCTAATTCAAAAGATATGAGTACAATTTTGTTTTCTAACTATGTGTGAACAAAAAAGAGGTTAAAATCATATTCTAATTCAACTGGGATGTCCTATATGTGTTCATGGCAACTTTTCTTTTTGGTTTCTTTGCTTGCTCATCACACAAACACACAAGGAATACTTTTCCCTTCTCTTATTTCTTGGACATCAATCATGGGAGTACACTATCAGATTTGAGGGGACACAATATAATAGTCAAAGATGATCATCTTGGTTCTAGGAAACTATCTAAATAGGGTTGCTCACATGTGTGCACACACATATGCACATGGTTGGGCTGATTTTGGCTTAAGTGGGTGTGGGTGTACACAATCAAGTGGGGGTGGTGTATATGGAATCGTGTCTCATGGTTTCTAGACGATATAAAACATCTACTAATGTGGGTGTACTAAATCATTTGCATGGGACATGAGATCATTTTACAAGGATTAAAATAAAGGAAACATCCCATGGAGCTTTGGATAGGGTGAGGGTACACATGGTCATGGTGTTCCGCCCATGTGACTTGCACATGCTTAGGGTGGCCATAACTTCATGAGTTCACAAAAATCAAATAAAAATTAATATCTCCCTATTTACAAGGAATTATGCTTTATAGCCTATAGTTCTAGAATCACATGAAAAAAAATTAAGAATTTTAATATATGGTTTGATGAAATTGGTTTTCATTTACTTTCCTTATTTAGAACCCACTGAAGGCACTATGAAATGAAAATTCAAATCTTGGCCAATTGTCCTGATTTTTGGATTTTTTATTTATTTTGTTAGTTCATGTCATCCCATTTTGTTTTGGGCTATTTCGATTCTCCGAAGTACCCTAAATGCCAATTTGTTCTAATTTGAATTGCTTAATTGTTTATAAGTGTTTGAATTTGGATGTGCTTTTGATTTGAATTAATAATTTAGTTGTTTATTGAATGATCAACTAGGCCATGTGCTCACCCCTTCCTCTCATATTTTTTAGAAAACTAAATTATGAAGACTACTGAAAATTAGATAGGTTTTAAATTTGAAAATTTATATGTAAGGACATGTTGCCCAAATTTTGATTATTTAAATTAAGACTTCTACTGAATCTAGTTTTTAATTTGAGTTATGTACTCTTTTGTTATTTGAAATTCAAGTAGGTACTCCTTTATTATTTTATTGAAAGAATAAAGAATAAGGAATTCTTTATCTCCCTTGTAATAGTCTTATTAAATTAAAGTTAAATTGCTTGGGTTGTGTGCTCATTATGAATTAATAAGACTTGAGATAATTGAAATAGAATATGATACAAGTTGTGTACTTATAAAAGTAACATGGCCCGGCCCATGTTGTGGTTCAGTCCAATTGAAAGTCTTGGGGGTCACGGTGTTACAATACAGCTGGATAACTGTAAGAACTATATGTCAAGGAGATAGAAAGGCTACATGGTGTACCCAAGACCATCGTGTCAGACAGAGATTGTAGGTTCATATCTCAGTTATGGCAGAGCCTACAAAAGGAATTGGAAAGCAAACTCACCAGAAGCACTACATTTCATCCTCAGACAGATGGATAGTCTGAGAGGGTTATTATAACACCCCAACCCCTGAATAGTGTTGCACATATACCGTTGATTGGGTATTTTTGTCTTTTGCCTCGAGATGGAATCAAGCAGTTACTCTCGCCATCAATATCCCGAGACTGGGACGTTTCTTTGTATTCTTTCTTTTCTTATACCATTCCAATAAAATATTAGAATGCAGAAACATAAACAACAATATTAAGCATGAATAAACATAAGATGACATGTCTAAAAATAATAATATGAGTAATCTCAAGAAGATGAAATAAAATACTTCGACCTTGTGGCATAAGTTCAAAATGAATCAATAATCGAATGCTTGGTCCCATGGCTGAAGTCAATAAAAAAATAACTAAACATAAATGAAATGTGGGCCCATGCCCTACAAATTGGTAAACAAGGAGTAACACTATTCCCAGTCGACCTCAACAGTGAGGTGTATAATGACCACAAAAATGCAGCTCCTCATTTGTTATTTACAAGTGTCTTCAAAAGTTACTTGAAAAAAAATTAGTGAGGTGAGCTCAAGAGCCTAGTGGATCTTACACAAAAAATCTTGAACATTATAATATTCAAAAGACAAATATAGAAACACTTATAAAACATTAGACATTTTAATGATTCAATTGTTTAGGTTAACATGCTGACTAGCTCAATGGTAGAGGATGATGAAAAAATTAAGTACTTGAGCCCTAAGTTTTAAGTTCGATTCTCCTCGGAGGTAAAAGAAAACCCTTAGGGACAGGGACAATACCTTTGAGTGATCACCTAACACAGAGTGCCCTGAGGGGGATTCTGTGGGCCCACAAATGATGGTAACTACAATAAGTCCTAATTGGGTCGTCACAGTAAAAGGCGCCTTTTATTGTGACGACCCCAACCTAGGCCCACAAAACCCCCCTCAGGCATTCTGTGCTAGGTGGTCACTCAAAGATACTGCTCCCCCCTGGGATTTTATTTTGCCTCTGTGGAGTTTTGAACCCATGACCTATGGGATAAGTATATTGTTCTTGCAACATCCACAAGGTACACGATACACTGATAGGACATAACCATCAAATACTATTGTAGTTAAAATTTCATGCATGTAAAGCCCGATAAACTAATTGTTTATTGCATTACTGCAGTACTCCCAGCGTCATCTCAACAAAGCGAGGTTATTCTTGTAGTATGCTATGTGCAACACTATGATAGTCAAAAGGTATTCCAGGAAATTTCATTCTGGAACATTTCCCATTTCCCTCACACTTGAGACTTTGATTTTTCAATCCACATGTTATAGATCTTAAAACTTGAAATAGGTAGAAGTATATTATACCTTTTGAGCTGATTGATCTTCTTTTATTCATTCTCACATTCACAAATATCCTACTGTTGGGTCATGCCCTAAAGATCGAACAGTTTGTTAGAAATCGTTTTGGTGATAATACAAAAACAAGGTATAAGCATCTCTTACCTAATGACATAATGATCTTGATTCTATTTGTACGAGATCGCAGCGCCTCGTTTGCTTCCCTCTTGCACCATTTGTTTTTGTCCTGTGGATGTTTCTTGATATAGAAAATGGGGTAGGGGAGAAATAGATTAAAGGGGTTTTAGAGTTTTGGTTCTGTGAAGAAGACGAGCCACTTTGGGGAACGACGCACTTAGGGTTTTCTATGAAGATGATGAGCAATAGTGGTGAATGTGTGATTAGGGTTTCTGTGCGTACTATGTTTATATATATATATATATATATATATATATATATATATATATATATATATATATATATTAAGTCAATAAGTTAGGGTTTCTGTAGTCTTCAAACTTCCATTTTTGATTTCCAATCATAAGGTCACAATCCCAAACCATGACTGCGGTTTTCGCATGGTTGTGACCACGGTCGCACATCCCAACCCAAAATTTTGAGTTTTTCTTGTCATAGGACCGCGGTCTTCCAATCCCAAGACCACAGTCCTCACAGATTGCAAATGTTAGCCGTAGGACCACGGTCTTCCTTTTGAGGACCGCGGTCCTTGTGCAGACGGACTTCTTTTTTTTTTTTGGTTGTTTGCTTGCTCATTCAGTTTGTATTTGTTTTCTAAACCATGGGTTCTTACAGTTGTACAAATACTAGAAGATATGTTGAGAGTGTTTCCTTGACTTCAAGGGTAATTGGAGCAAATACTTGCACTTGGCAGAGTTCGCCTACAATAACAGCTATCAAGCGAGTATTTAGATGGCTCTTTATGAAGCTCTCTTCGGCAGACCCTATAGATCTCCATCATGCTGGGCAGACTTTGAGGATCATGTACTCCCGGGGCTAGACCTAGTACAAGAGATGAATAAACAGGTGAAATAAATTCAAAAGAGGCTGACTACAGCTCAAAGTAGGCAAAAAATTTATGAAGATAAAAGAAAAATACCTCTAGAATCTCAGGCTAGTGATAGAGTATTCTTGAGGATCAACCCTCAAAAAGCAATCAAGAGTTTTGGGGTTAAGGGCAAGTATCACTAAGATTCATGAGTCCATTTGAAATACTTAGGCGAGTTGGTGAGTGTGCTTATGAGCTGGATCTACTGAACAGAATGTCCTTGATCCACAATGTATTCCATATATTGATGCTACATAAGCATGAACCAAACCCCTCTCACATCATACATTGGGAGAAAGTTGACATATGAGACAGTGCTACTTATGAAGAACTAGCGATCAGGATATTAGATCGTAAGGTACAAAGCCTCAAAACTAAGGACATCCCTTTAGTCAAAGTTATATGGAGACACCATAACCTAGAAGAGGCTACTGGGAGATAGAGAGTGAAATGCGAAAGGAGTACTCGGACCTCTTCGCCAAGAGTAATTGACTGATGGCATCTTACGGGTATGTGATCACTTTTAATTTCAAGGATGAAATTCTTTTAAGGCGGGGTAGATTGTAATGCCCCAGAGAATTAAAGAGAATAAGGATACTAATCTAAAAAACAAAATAGGAACCACGCGACTACTGTGGTACCAGTTTGGGTATTGCGATAGTGTATCACAGTTTGTGAAAGTGGGACTTTCGCTTGGGGACCGCAGTATTGGGTCAGGGTATAACAGTATTGCGATTGAATGTCGCAATTTTGGACGCCAACGTGATACTACGGTAATGAGAACAAGATATCACGATATTGCGATTAGAAAACTCAAGAATTTGAGCAAAGAAATGGTACCACAGTGTCGAGACGCGGTCCTACAATAAAAAATAGTCCTAATACCGCGGTACTGGGACTCGATACTATAGTATTATGAGTGAAGATCATAAATAGAAGTTCTTGGGCCCTGAGATATCTATATATTATATATAGAAAAAAACCTAAACACACAAATTCTTCTATAGTCACCTGCTCTGCTCGCAAAGAAACCTTAGTTGCCCAACTCCATTTTGCAGCTATTCACTTTGCTCATAAAGAAAACCCTAGTCGCCTATTATTGATTCCCTCCTTCCTCGCGCGTGTTCTGAGCCAGATTTACCAAGTTCCAATCCTCTTACAACTATCCTACAAAGACGGAAGGTGCTATTGGTGAAGAATCAAATTGAGACATAGTTACGCATGCCTACACGTAAGTAACACACTAGACCTCATGTAGAAAGCATGTTTCAATGATTATCACGCACTGACTAAGCCCATATACATCTTATTGATCAAACATAACCCTCAAATCACTCATAGCTACCATGAGAAGTAAACAAAGGGGTCAACGAGAGAAGTAGCAGAGGAGATCAAGGTATAATGCTCTTCTAGTCGTCATGATTTAATTCTATTGATAGAATCTTAGTTGTCAAAGTGCCATATACCAAAAGCCGAGAACAGAGGCACGAAAGTGCAGTTCTTAGAAAATAGTTGCAGTACTGTGGTAACACCACATGATACTGCGGTAATGCAATTAAAAACTATGGGATTATCGCGGTATTGAAAGCGTAACATGGTGAACCCTCACCTGATTTTGAACACTCATGCACATGGACCAATATGACTTTTCACTTATGCTAAGACACTTAGGGATGGAAACACGTGATCATCACCCAGTTTTGGCTTATTGCACAAACCATACACTATGATTATTAAGAGATCGTAAAAAATTGACTATCTACTATTACAAGTGTGACAAATACTAAGAAATCATGATATTAAATCATTAAGGTGAAAGATACGTGATGATTGGAATAACAAAGCAAAGGTCTAGAAGGGGCTGAGCATAGAAATAGGTGGAGATGACTATCCACTCTTTCCAATATTATCTTAGTCTCAAATGTGATACATGACTAATTGTTTACTATCTTTACATTGTTTAGAAGCATGCTAGGAATGTGATGGTGCTTGTTTGGTCTAAATTTATGGTTTGTTATACATTGTTAGCATGACATGTGATTTACATATGTCCAATATTGATGCGAGAATATGCCATCTATGTTATTTAATGAATAGCAAGATTTATGTGACCTGGTGCATGAGTAATAATTTATCAGCATGTTCTTACATATACCTGTACTGTGATGAAGAAATAAATTGTGCATGCCAGTGGTTACTAAACAAAGACAATTAAGAGTCTAACCACGTACAGGGGTGGTGGTACAAATACTATGTAACTTGGTATCACCATGGGTATTTTTGCACCTTAGGCGAGTGTCCATGCTACTGTGGCAATTGTTGAGAAGGGATTGAGGATCGAGTGAGACCTCACTCCTAAGGTTGTGTCATGATGAGAAATTGGCCTTTGGGGCATTACTTCCAAGAGTTCGAACACAGGGGAATACCGAAGAGATTCCTTTCAATCTTAACGTCAACTAAAACAATTGAAGTGTCTGAAAGGCTTAATGATTTATAAATGTTTGCATGTGTTACATTTCTGACTTTGATAATGTTTGAGATGTGCTGTGGATGATCCACTAAGCTCTTGAGCTCACCCCACTAATCTATTTTTCAAGTAATCACTAAAGATACTTGCTCACAGGCAAATAACTGAAGACCATTAGAGTGCCTTGATACAATCCACTATAGGGCTTGTATTGGAATAGAAGTTAATTATTTGGTTACAGCCGTTGGGCATGGGACCCACATTTAATTTGAGTTTGGATGTTTCATTTATTAACTTCAGCCATGGGGCTAAGTATTGGTTATTAACTCATTTGAACTCAGGCCATGCGGACAGAGTATTTCATTTCTTTATGGGTTTAATCATATTATTTCTAGTTGACATGCCATCCCCATGTTTAATCATGCATATTATTAATGGTTATGTTTTCACACTCTGATGTTTTATTGGATGGTTATGAGAAAGAAAGAATATAAGTAATGTCTCGATTCCAGAATATTGAAAGCAGGAGCTACCCATGTTCGACTTGATTATGTCTCAAGATGAGAGACGAAGACGCCTAGTCAGTGGGGTCTGTGATAGGATTCGGGGGTTAGGTTGTTACATTATATGTGTGGAAAATAAGTAAAACAGATTTTTAGAGATGTTTCTACTATAAAGACACTGCAAACCTCCAAAAACCTGTCCATTAGAATTCTATATAAACCCAGGCATGAACACCCATTCTCATCACTCAAGCAAATGCAAATAACTTCTCTTCTTGCTCTCCTTGTAGTTTCTTAGCATTCTTTTTATTCCCTAGCTGTTCTATGCGACAATTGGAACAGTAAGAAGGATGATGAATAGAGTTTTGCACCAAACCTATTGCTGGGCGAGTGTTTTGATTAATTAGAGAATTCAAAGGATCAACAGAGGTAGATTGATTGTATCTCAATCCCTAATATATGTTTCACGATCTAGAAGTATAATTTGTAGGATACCCTGGCCATAGGAAAACAAGGAATGATGGAAATATACCCAAAAATTTAGTTTTCATACTAGTTACCATGGTAGTGATCATGTTACGATGGTGATGCCTTCATCTTCCTTTGTTTTTTCTAGAAATTTTGTTTCAATTACTGTAGTAGTGTGTTTTGTTACTGCGCTAGTGCAACATTTTTTTGAAAATATTCTCGGGTTGCCACAATAGCCTATCACAATAATGCTATTACAAATCTTTGTTTTCACCCTTGCGTGTGGTAGATCCTATTTCTATCGCGGTGTACAGACACAAGACCGTACTTAGGCTCGTCTAGGGTGATATTCTTACATATTTTAGGCCATATATGGTAAGGGACCATTAGAGCATGATTCAAAAACATTAGAAACACCATGATCATCAAGAATAACCTATTGAATCTTAATTTGTAACATTTCAAAAATTTGTATGAAATTTAAAAATTTATTTAGAGAATTATACGGAATTAACGGATGAAAAATTTGGTAAGTCCTAGTTTAGCCAAATAAGGAATAAAATCGATTTAATGGATTTTTGGAAGAAAATATATGAATATAATGTATATCATGGGATATCATAGCGAAAAATACAATGATATGTGTGTCACTTGTTAAGTAACATCGATCTGACCTGCCAGTTGGTTAAGTCCACTGTAAACAGAATGGTGGTCATGTCCAATGCTTAGAGATATGGGGGTTGGGGTGTTAAATAATTTTCAAGGTTGAAGGCTCAAGGAGGCTTGGAATATAAGAACAAGGATTAAAGCTCAGAAGTGGAGATAATTTTTGGGTTTACTTTATTATTTTGATCTAAATAAGGTTTGCATGTGTCTTTATGCTTTTGCATGTTCTATTTGACTTGATTGTACATGCCATGTCTAGAAGATGCACGCTTAGGACGACATAACTAATGATGCATTATATTTGATGATATGATCAATGCTATGACATGCCTATAAGGTTTCCTATAATTACATGCTATTTTCCTATTTATCTTAGATTCATCATGCTACTATTCACTATTAAAGAAAAAATAAAGAAATATTACAACCATGTATTGGCATGATGAAGGTTTTTTGCCATGAGTATTCCAACTTGGACCCAACATGCTGGTATTTTGATTTGATTTGGGAGTTCGTAGTTGACCCTACTTTTCCAATTGTGAACTGAGCGTTCAGATTTAACCCCGTTTCACCGATGACGGGTTTGAGCATTTATATTTCACCTCTCTCCCTAAACTTAAAACCCTGAGATATATTCCTTTTGGTCTTAATGTCAACTGTAAATAACCAATTGTTTAAATAGCCTAATTCATTAAAGTGTCAGATATATATGCTTTATTTAATTAAAATAATGATTAAAATATTTGGGATGATCTACTGGGCTCTTGAGCTTACCCTTTTTTCTAACATTTTAGGAAACTAAAGATCAGATGTTGCACAGAGAGTTTTCTTTTCTAAATTCAAAATTTTGTTCAAGTCGAGCATGTTGGCCCTAGTTTCCTTTGACAGTTTAAGTTCATTTCGTTGTAATAAATTTAAAGGTTTTTATACCTCATATTGAGATTGATTTTCAAATGAATAGTACTGATTTATTTCTTTTAAAGATTTCAAAGTTTTTTGTGTGAAATCTATGTGAGTTGACATGTCACAAGAAGTCTTGTGGAGTTGGGACAGTAAAAGATAGAAGGAAAAGAGATAAAGTGACGCACCATTTCTCGGGTGGCCATGAATGATGTTCTCACGTGATGCAATGCGCTTGCTTTTATTGATGACTTAAGGGCATTACGGTAACATTACCCTCCGAGCTAACACTAGATGGTATGGGCTAGGAAGGGGAAGTGGGGTGTTATATAGATATTTAGAGCTCAGTTAGTGGGTTACTTGGCAGGATGCTTATTTAGATGCCAAAGGTGGTTTCATAGACAAGTTAGAATTGTAAGTTGTGCCCTTCTTCCTATTTTTGGATTGAAATTATTTTTGAATAGCAAAGCCTATTTTTGAAATATATATATGTATGTATGTATGTATGTATATATTTTTTAAATGTTTTGTTTGGATACAAAGATTATGAGTTGAACTGATAGTGGGTAAGCCTTGTCTGAGTAAAGCTAACATTGAAAAGGAGATGAGTGATCCCATTCGAGAAGATTGATTGCTAGGTAGTTTGACAAGTAACTATTTGAATAACCTAATCTATGAAAGTGTTTGACATGTATATTTTATTTGATTGAAATAGTGATTTAAATATTTTGAATGATCTACTAAGCTTCGGAGATCACTCCTCTTTTCTAATTTTTCAGGGAATCAATGATGAGAAGCTGTGTGACCTATGGATATTTGCCTAGTTAATTCAAATTTATTTTTGGTATGTCGGGCATGTTGACCTAGTTTTTCTTATCAGTTTTAAAGTTATTTCTGCTATAACAAACTCAAGGGCTTTGTACCTCTTGAATATTGAAGTTGATTTTCAAATAAATGATATTGATTTATTTCATCCAACGGTTTCAAAGTGTTATTATGAATATGTATGAGTTATTATCACAGAAAATCTCATAGAGATGAAATAGTGAAAAGAAAGAAAGAAAAGAGATAAAGTGAGTGACACATTGCCTCTCAGGTGGCCATTGATAATTTATGATGCTTGCACATGACACTAACGTGGCAAATTATTGATCACAAGGCCAACATGGTAATTTCACCCTTCAAACCACATTTATTAGGCCATGAAGGAGAGGTAGGGTGTTACAAAGGTGGTATTAGAACCTAAGTAGTGTTTTGCTAAGCTAGATGTTTATTCTGATATCAAAGGTGGTATCAAAGCTTAGTCGATAGGTTATTGGGCTAGATGATTTTAGAGCTTAGGCACTAGATGCCAGACCAGATGGTTAGAGCTCAGTCGGTAGGTTAATTGACGGGATGCTTATTTAGATGCCAAAAGTAGTGTTAGATTCAAGTTAGAACTATAAGTTGTGTCCCACATCCTATTTTTGGATTGAAATTATTTTTAATAACAAAGCTTATTCTTTGAAAAATATATATATGTTTTAAATGTTTTGTTTGGATACGAAGATTACGAGTTGAGCTGATAATGGGTAAGTCTTGTCTCGAGTAAAGCTAAATATTGTGTAACACCCTACCTCCCTCTAATCTCTCCACGTAGACCACAACACTCGGCTGAGAGGTGGTCCGGTGTTACCTAATTTCTTTATTTCATTTTGAGTCCCAACTCTATGAGACTTCTTGAGTAATGTTAACTCATACACATATTCCATAAAGGTAAAACATTGATAAACCTTTAGATAAAACAATTCATTATCATTAATCAATTCAAGATTCAAAAGGTACATTGTAATATTCTGAAAACTCTGTACTTGATGAAATGAGATCCAATGTCTATTTAGTAAAATTTGGGTGCAAAATGAAACTAGGCTCATTTCAGGGCTAAATTTTGTCGGTTTCCAAAAGTCTCATTTGATGACCCTTATGGATGCAAAACAACCTAAAATGAAGTAACGTGACATGAACCAACTGATCGAACAACATATCCAAAAATTAGAACAATTGGTCGAGGTTAGGGTTTTCATTTGTCAAATGCTTTTCAAGGGGTCCAAATTAGAAAGAATTGTCATTTATGGTACTTCAAAGGATCAAAATTATCCAAAATGAAACAAAATGATATGAACTAACAAAATGAATGATATATCCAAAAATCAGAACAAATGGCCAAGATTTGGATTTTCATTTGCCTAGTGACCTTAGTGGGTCTTAAATTAGGAAAGTTTTTGAAGAAAACCATCTAGGGCCAAACCATGCTTTAAAATGTGTATTAGGTCCATGTGATTCCAAAATTATAGGATATAAATCATAATTTCATGTACACAAGGAGATATGAATTTTTATTTGGTTTCTGTGAACCCATGAAGTCATGGCCACTCCTAACATGTGCAAGACACATGGGTGGAACACTATGATCATGTATACCCTCACGGTACCCAACCTTAATGGGATGTTTCCATTATATGAATCCATACAAAATGATCCTATATACGATGCAAATAATTTAGTACACTCACATATATGAGGTGTCACCATGGTAAGAAATCAAGACAAAATGATCCCATGTACCCAAAAAAATGATCAAGTATTCAATGCACCCTCATGGATGTCTTCACCCATGTGTGTGTGTGGGTGTCTGCATCCATGTGACAAACCTTATTAGAAGTTTCTAAAACATAAATGGTGCTCACTTACAAACCCTAGCCATCCCATTCTGTCCACACAAACCAAAATTAGAAGTTTCATAAAGAAAGATCTTCCATGACGCCAAGAAGGGAAGGTTTCTACTTCATGCATATGTGA
Source organism: Tinospora cordifolia (assembly GCA_030144865.1). Classification (NCBI taxonomy): domain Eukaryota; kingdom Viridiplantae; phylum Streptophyta; class Magnoliopsida; order Ranunculales; family Menispermaceae; genus Tinospora; species Tinospora cordifolia. Next base: position 13,978 of record JAJIYU010004902.1, read on the forward strand.
TCACCAAGCAATGTGTTGTCTAGGAAATTTTTTTAAACCATGAACCAGCCTAATATGGGACATCCTTATTGAGATTAGAATGGATCAAAGTCTGAAAATATTCTCTTAAATTAAATAAGAAATAAGATAGAGAATCAAATATTTATTCATGGGAATTTTGCAAGCTTTAGTGGGCCCACAAGCTCACTCACCTTTCTCACCCAAACCATCCCCTTATGAGTTTAGAAACATGCCCAAACATGGTGAGCTATCCTAGCTGGCCTAGATGCCCCCCTTGTGCTCATGAACATCTATATAAAGCCCCTCTTGCTCACATTCATCTCATCTCAAAGCAAAGAGTTGACACTTCCCTCTTTGCTTGTTCTTGCCCTCTCTTTTACACTTTTTCTCACACTATTTTCTCTCTTGTGTGAGAAGTTCTTATTTTAGTATTTTAGAGAGTTGTTGAAGTACTTTTGTTGGTGATTAGAAGTTCTTGAAGTTCTGAAAGTAGTGGATAAGGAGAACCTCTGCCTAATTTTACAAAAAAAACTTGGATTAAGGTGGAGGAGATTTCTTGAACTTCTACTTTACTCTTTGAAATTTCTAGCATGTTCATGCTTGTTTAAATTCTAGTTTTTAGCATGTTTTATTTTAGTTTCAACATGTTTAATCATATTTTAATTTTTATTCATCATGTTATTATGTTTTAATCACTCATGAGAGCATGCCATGCTTAAAATCCATGTTTAGGATTTAATTCAATGTTTCAAGCATGCTATGTAATGTATTCATGCTTTCTTGGGTGTTTAAAGTTCTAATATTTACATTTTGAATTTCTTTTATGATTAAGTGATTTTTAAATATAAGAAATTTAATATAAGAACCACGTACTGTCATAGTTACCCGTATGAGTGCTACGGGTGTTCTTAACACATGCTTGGAGTATGTGGTTACGAGGCGCAACTAAGGGATACTTGGTATGTAACATCCAATGGAAAGTGCCAAAGAAATGTCTTTCCACCCTAAAGAGGAGTATCTGAATTAAGAACATCAAGGGAGTAAAACCTCTTTCAGTCTTAACGTCAACTACAACCAAAAAGTTGCTTGAATCACTTAATGTATGAAAGTGTTTGAATTTAGATGTGCTATTGATTTGAAATAGTGACTTAGTTGTTTCATGAATGATCTACTGGGCAATATGTTCACCCTTTCCTTCTATTTTTCAGGAATTTGAAATGCATGATCAAGCTTGCTAAGCAATTAGAAAGTCTATTTTTAGAAAGTTTCTATGTAAGGGCATATTGCCCAAATTTTGAATAAAGATTTTCGTTGAATTTTTGTTTTAAATTTTAGAATTATGTACTCTTTCTTTTTATTATATGAATTTAACAATGTATTTCTTTATTTTATTTTGAATAAATAAAGAGTTTGAAGTTTTCCTTTATTCATTTGTATTATCTTGTTGAAAATTAAACTCAATGGAAGTGTATTTATGAGTTGTAACACCCCAATTTTTGGTCGGACCTCCGTTCACGTGTTACCTCACGTGTGGATCGTTGTCCGATGAAAATCGAGATGTTACTTGAAATCTTCTTCTGTCAAAATCTTTTGTTTCATAATTAAGTTCATAAGACTTTCTTCTCAAGTCAAAGCTTCGATGGATATTTTGTAGAAAACAAACGAACAAAATATCTCCATACATTCGCTGGATTTGGCAATACAAATCATAAAAATGCAGCAGAACCACTTTAAAACTTATAATCAAAACAAAAATGTTAAAAATAAACTATGGCTTACAAATATGGTTATTTGAATTTAAAATCAAATAAATACATGAAAATTGTTTCAGAAGAATTAAACAAGTACCACCTATCCTGGACTACCTCCCCAATGAGGTGTCTAATTAAAGTGCAAGTCTTCTGATATGAGTTACCATACTCTAAATTCAGGTGTACCTGAAAAATAAAGTGGGAGTGAGTTCGAAAGCTTAGTGGATCGATCCTACACATCACATGCATTATACAGACCCAATTCAAAACATTACAAACACTTTTAAACATTAGGCGTTCAAACACTCATTTGTTTTAGTTGTAATCTAAGACCGGAAGAGGGTTGATATGTCTTTCGGTATTCCCTGTGATCCAATCAAATCTCAGAGTGTTCCAATACCCATCTAAAATCAATCGACACTCACATCACAGCCTAAGAGAGTGTACTTACCCAGGCATCGTACCATCTCCCAAAGACTTTGAGCTGTCACAGTCAGCTTCGGTTTTCGAATACCTACGATCTGCCTTATAGCTCAACAATCTCAAGCAGTGACATATAGGAGATGCCACCTCGATCCGCTTCAGGCTCGTCAATCGTAGCAGTACGTGGATTCTTAATAACCCATCGTCTTATTTTAGTTTTACAAACAATTTCAATTATGTCAACCATCATACATATCATGAAAAATAGATCAAATAATGCAGGTTATTCACATGAGTAAATAATGAAATCTGTTTGCATGTTTTCCTGTTAATATATGCCATAGATAAACAAAACCCAATTTAAATAAATCATCACACCATCATCCAAGCACACCAAACAAGTTCAATCAATTTCATAACAAAATTCTAGTAATCTTAGAACTATTCATACAAATGCTTTGAATTTTAAATCTATATAATACATATGAACAAGTAAGTCACGCCCACCTGATTTTGCCATTCTTCGGGGCTCCTTGCTTTCCTTCGAGATCCTCGATACACTAAAATATATAAATCTGAAATTTAACACTTAATAGGATTACTCATAAGCTTAAATAATTTCTAAGATAATTATGGAGTTCAAACATTAATTCCAACTTAGGGTTATTCTAAAATTTTAAAATTTTATACATTCTAATTAAAATAGTTTCTGAGTCTTCTAAATTTCCTTAATTTAAAATTTCAACTTTAATAACTTACTTGCAAGCTTTTATCATATAATCAGAGTTCTAATAACTTAATCGCTATAATTTAAATAATTTATTAACGTTATGATTAATTTAATTACGAACAAAATAAGACTTCTAGAAATTTCAAGTTTAGTTTCGAAGTCTAAGATTTTAATATTTTTTTATAAAAGATTTTTAATTCAAGAAGTTTATTTTCTCATGTTTTCAACTATTTTAAATTAATGAATTCTAAACTTCTAATATTAAATATATTTATTGATATGATGGAGACCCATTTCTTCAATTCTAATTTAACAGATTAATTAGTTTAATTTTTATTAAACCAATTACTCTTCATGTTCAAGAATTAACAAATATTCTAATATTATATTTGTTTGATTTGAATTATTAAATTACTATTCTAAACTAATTTTCGGAATTGATTTAATTGATCCCCATTTAGTTAAGAAAATTTTACTATTCTAAACTAATTTTCGGAATTATAATAAATTTCATACCTTTTAGGATTTAAAATTTTTTTAAATTTGTACCTCGTATCATCCCTTTCGCGTGAACGACGCCACGACAACCTTTCATCACAGTTGGCATTCACCCAAACCATCCAAATAACTTTTGTCACAAATTAAGACCAATTAATGGTGATGCATTCAACCAAATTCTACTTTAATCACGTTCTGCTCATGCTTCTTCTTTCTGATTCATTTAACAGATACTATGGTTAGCATAAAGGAAAACCAGTTCGTGATGGCATCTTCTTCCTCTGTTTCAATGATCCACACACCATTTTAATCCAGTCGGCTCTTCTTCTATTCATCCTTCACGGACAGCAAGTACTCCACCCACACATATTCAAATCCACATAACACATCTTCATTCTACATGTTTTTTTCATCCGGGAGTAGCAGTAAACAACCACACACACAGAGCATAATTCACAGCAGGTCTTCTTCATCTTCGACCACTATCAGCAACCCAAGGAAAAAAATACCCATCGCACTGCTCATCAGCAGCTCCCCATTCCAATTCATTCTCTGGTTTTCCCTCTGTTCTCGTTTCGTGGCAGCTGTAACCATTTCACTCATACTTATCTCGGTTTTCTTCTTCTTCTTGCTTGCTGGTTCGGCCACCAACCAGAGCTTTTTCTTCAGCTCCCCTGTTCTGTTCTTCTTCACGGTCTTCATCTTCATCCCACTACAGCAGTACTCCCCTATTTGCATGCCCAAATCACATACCTCTTCTGTTCGTTACATAAGACTCGCACCAGCAGCTTCTTCGTCTCAGCCCAATTCTTCGTATCACCCACACCTCCGTTCATGGTTCTGCAACAACAGTGCGGAGCAGCAACTTCATTCTTCACTATTTCCATTTCCTCGATCTGTTCGTGCAACAACATCTCGGAGCAGCAGCAGCACCACTGCTGCCTTCATCTTTAACTCAGCAGCAAGTGATCTTTCCTCATCTTCCATTACGTGCTAGTGCAGCTCGGTTCCTCCCCTTTGTTCCTCAGCAGAGACAACAGCAGCCACGCAGCAAAAGAGCATCGAATTTCTCTGTTTTCTCTTCCTCGCCTCATGGTAGTTGCGACACCAGCCCGGAGCAGCAGCTTATGGCTTCTTCTGCATCTTCGTTTTTCTTCTCTACTCTGTTACTCTGTTCGTTTCACCAATCGACATCAGTTGCCGCCTCTTCTTCTTCCTCTTTTGAGTTCTTCTTCTCGTTCAGCAAGACACACTCACAACTTCCCCAAACTGGATCCTAAATCCCATGCACACACACCAAGTTCCTCCTCTGTTTGTTTCTCTGATTAATAGCCCTGCTTCTCCATTATGGCCGGACTGCAGCAACGTCCAGCAGCCATTTTTCTCTTCTCCGTCCGGCAGTGGTTGCAAAGACCAGCAACAGTAACCCGGAGCAGTAGCCACAGACATCAAACCAACTGAGCTGGCTTCCTTCCTTCGTTCTGCAGCAGGGAACAGCTGCAGAAGCTGCACCTCTGTTCGTCTCACCAGCCATCATCATCAGCAGTGTCTTCATTCTACAGCAGAACAGCGCTCGGGTAGCAGCAGCAACGGCCATCACCTTTACAACAACAGAGTCACTATGCTCTGCTCTTCTTCCCTTGCGTGAGATGCAACAGCTCGGGTCCTCTGCTTTTCCTTTCCTGCTTTAGCTTTCTTCTTCTTCTATTCGTGCTTCAATTCCTTCTTGTGTGTTCATCTCACCGACTACAGCAGCAAGCCACAGCGTTGGCTTCTTCTTCAATCTACCACTGTCCGAATAGTTCGAGACTCCACCCTTCGGCTCTCTTCTCCCTCGGTTGTCTTCTTCGACACACTTCATTCCACCACTTCTTGTTGTCACACACTCACGCCACTCGGTTATAAATATATATGCATGCGTTTTATTTTATTTTATTATTTTATTATTATTTTTTTTCCTACTAATCATTCTAATTTGTGTAAAACCTTATTCTAATTCCATGTATAATATTTGTTTAATCTTTATCGTAAGTTTATAGATTTATATTTATTTTTCATTTAACCTTATTACGAATTTTAGAAGATTATATATATTAATCTCTTTGATATAAATACATATATATATATATATATATAATATATATATATATATACATTATACTCACTTTTATATATGTAAACCTTATTATAAGTTTATATGTCTTAATAATATCATTCATTATTTACTTTATTATTATTAGTATCATTATTATTTTTCAACATCTATTTTTCTTAATTTCCAAACATTACTATATTTGTTTTTGTCAATCACACAATATTTCCATCACTCTAGATTGAATCTCCTTTCGTGAACCAATACGTAATCTCCCAATTTATTTTGATCGAATGATTTAATTTCATTTTTCTTTTTGTTACTTTGTTTTAAATTCTTCTTCTTATTATTATTATTATTTATTTTATATTATCCCTACTTGCGACATGGTATGATTACAAAGTTTCAGGGTGTTACATGAGTATTTTAATAAGTGTTAGAATAAAGGAATTAAGATGCAAGTTGTGTACTTGTAAATGTAACATAGGACTCAATCTGCCTTGTGGTTGAGCTTAGACCTATCTCTTGGGGGTTGGGGTGTTACATACATAGCCTCTGAGTTCATTATAGCTGAAATGACTTCAAAACTTTAAGTAAAGTAAATTTGGGCCAACATGCCCTACAATCAAATAAAATTCTCTAGGGAAATAGTCTAAGTAACATCCAAACAACGTCTAATTTATCAATTTCCTAAGATATTATAAAAGAGGGGACGAGCTCAAGAGCCTAGTGGGTCATTCCAAATATTTAAGTCATTATTTCAACAAATAAGACACACATGTCAAATACTTTCAAATATCATGTGATTCAAAAATTTCATTGTTCAACTGTCATAGTTAAGACCAAAAGGGGTCAACCTCGGTGTTCTTTCTTATTAAAGGAGAGGAATGACAATCCTTGTAATACTCTGAAATTTTGTACTAAATGAAATGAAATGATAAAAAAAGTCCAATTCATTTCTAGAACCAATTAGAAAGCTCAAATTTGCTAAAAAAAAAAAACTCTCAGGGGAGTGAAATTTAAGAAAATGAAATGAAATGAAATAAAGTAAACACCTCAATTGGTTTAGACATCCAAAATTTATTTTATTTGCACAATTAAGGTTTGATTTACTTGGTATGCTTCAAACGAATCTAAATTAGGAAAGAAACCGGATAGAAACCTAGCCAATTGAAAGATATGAATTTTATTTAAATTTATGTGAACCCACAAGTACTAAAATCCTAGCCAAATGAAAGATATGAATTTTATTTTAAATTCATGTGGACCAAAAAGTGTGTAATCACCTCTAAGCATGTGCAAGTCATACGAGTAATGATGCCATGATCATGTACACTTATGCCCTACCCACATACACAAGACATCCCACATTATTTAGAAACCATGAAAAGTGATTCCATACACCAAGAAAAAGTGATCACATGTACCTACGTTACATACACTTAAGATGCCTCATGTGTGTGCACAAAACCTTAGCCGTCCTTGTGTGTATGTGCACCTACTTAGAAGTTTCCAAAGTCTAGTTTATGCTTACAAGAAAATCTAGCCATCACACACAAGAAAGAAACCAAAAAATCAAAAATAGGAAAGTTATCTAAACAAAGGAATGCTCCAATCTTGGCACCAACTATGGGAAAAACCATTATAACCATTATACAAAAACCCTAGCCATCCCCTATGAGTTATATACAAAAACCTAGCTACCACCATGTGAGGAACCCTAATCAAAGATGCCAAAATCGTGCCCCCTATGCCCTCTTGAAAATCTATATAAAACCCCCCTTGTGCTCACTTCTTCTTCATCCCAAAGCAAGAGTTGAGATTTCCTCTTAGCTTGTTCTAAGCCTTCTTCTTGGTAACCCCTTCTCCCCCTCTTGCGTTCTTGAGTGATTTTCAATGAGAAGTTTGAATTTAGTTTATCAACACGTGGAATACATTGTGAACTGAAGACATTCTATTTGGTAGGTCTAACTTATAGGCACATTCTCCGATTCTTCTAATCGATCAATGACTCTAGGTGATAACTTTTCTTTATATCTGAACCTCTTGATCCCTTTCTGAGGGTTAATCCTTAAGAACACTTTATCACTTGTCTGGAACTCAAGGGGTCTATAACAACCTAACCGCAGAGACTTTTAATTGGACTTAACCATAAGGTAGGCCGGGCCGGTATTACTTTATAAGTACACAACTTGACTTCTTATTCCTTTTATCCCACGTCTCATTGAGATTCAAGATTACTTAATCCAAAATTTATACATAGTTCAATAAGACAATTACACAACAGATAAAAGAAAACTTTCCAAATCTTTATTGATTTAATAAAAGAGAGTACATAACTCAAAATTGATAAAAGAAATTAAATTTAGCGGAAGTCTTACATTATAGATATTCAACATTTGCGCTACATGCCCTTACATTCAAATATAGAAACTTTCTAAAATTAGAACTTATTTAATATGAAAGTTTTTATGTGATTCAAATCCCTAAAAAATAAAAGGAGTGTGAGCATATAGCCCAGTGGATCTTTTTCAAACAACCAAATTACTCATTTAGGCTAACAATACATTCAAATTCAAACACTTGTAAATTATTAGGCATTTCAAACAATATTTTATTTACAATTGTAAATTGACTGAAAGGGTTTCAAGGGTCTTGATGTTCTTTATCAAAATACATCCCTTGAGTGAAAATACATTATTTATCCCAAGTTTCATTGGACTTAGGGCCGAACCCATATTCCAAGTATTTTGAAACATCACCTATGTGAACTAATCATATGTAAAAAACATCCATAGTGACCTTCATATTCATTGTGATAGTACATAGTTCTTAATCTCAAAGTCTTTTGTTTAATTTCATACTCATGAATCATAAATAAAATAATTTTAGGCATGTTAATGCATAAGAATTCAAAGCATGGAAACAAACACATAATATGCATCATATTTTAAAATAAACCTAAATATACATCCTCTAAGCATGGCATGGTTTCACGATCAACTAACATCACATACATGCAAATCTGAAATTTAAATCATGTTCTTCAAACCTAAATGTGTATACTATAATTAAATTAAACATACATAAACATGATATTAAACTAAACAAGTAAAATGGAGGTTTTAAAAATCACTTCCACATCAATTGCTAGTTTGGTTGAAATCTGGCAGAGCTTCTCTTTCTTCCAACGTCTATCACTCAAAGAATACTCAATAACACGCAGTCAAACACCAAAGCATTCAAGAATGGTTCAAGATTACTTAAGAACTAAGGGGGTTGCCAAGAAGAAACTAGAGAAAGTCAAGAGGGACTAGTATGCTCTTGTTTTGGGACAAAGAAGATGAGAGCATTAGGGGGGTTCATATAGAGTTTCATGAGCACACTAGGGGGAGGATTTTACATGCTCACAAACAACTTTTCTTCATACACATGGGGCATTTTGGAATGGTTTAGGTAAGTGAATCTTTCCAATTTCCCATTGTGACACCCCGGCTCCCGATTAATCATCTTCGTGTCTGTTGCGACGGTCCGTCACTCGAGCCGCGCGCGGAGACGGCGCGCGCCCGTTCGTTCATTCGCCGAGAACTAGAGGCCACGTGGTTCGGTTTCTTTCTTTCTCTGTCTCAGCTTTATACCTTTCTATTAAATAGGCTATGATGTGAAAAGTTGAAATGTACGATGGCCATCCAAACAATGGTTTCTTTCAGTAGACATGAAATTCATTTAAAATATATGCAGCAGAATCCAATTCATTCATAAATCCATAGTGATTTCATATTTGGCCAAATGAAACACTTTGCAGCGGAATAACATTTCAAATCCATTTTCAAAACATGGAATGAAGATAAAACATAGCCCAAGGGGCCTAGGTTCCAAAATATACAATTTACAAGTGAAATAGTTCAAAATAAAAGAAGGCACATGCCCTGTTCAATTTACACACTAAAA